>WNWK01003122.1:115000-179453 GCA_009830355.1 Cherax destructor | reverse complement strand
ATGACTTATCTGTCTGTTTTGCACCTGTACCATGAGGTCCTGGATTGTATGAATCGCCACTTAGCGCCACTATAAAAGCTGTGCCATTGTTTTTGTTTTTTGGAGATGTTGGGGTTGCCAAGCCTTGCGGCGATAGTGGCATTTACGTTTCTCGGTATGATGGCCACTGTTGAACTTTCACTTAGTACAGTGTATACAAATGTCTGGTGGTGTCTGAGCTATTAATGTTTCTATTGACTGTGCATTACCTATAGCGTTAAGGTTATCATTACCAGCAACTAGACCGTCATTATCACCATGACTTATCTGTCTGTTTTGCACCTGTACCATAGATTGCGGTCCTGGATTAGTATGAATATCGCCACTTAATAGCGCCACTATAAAAGCTGTGCGCCATTGTTTTGTTTTGGAGATGTGGGGTTGCCAAACCTTGCGGCGATAGTGGCACTTACGTTTCTGGTATGATGGCCAATGTTGGGCTTTCACTTTCCAGGGAGCTATCACCTCATTCACCTTTTCCAGACCCCATGACTGATTTCCTTCTTTCGAGAAATGCACAATAATGATAAATATCATTATGGCAGCCTGAACCCCTCTGATGCCAGCCATAGTTACTCTTCACTCATTATCATTTTACAATAAAAATTTGTTTTCTTTTCTTTACTTTTTATTAAAAAGAAACCACTGATCCTATCAGACACCTAGCAATGCCTAGTATCTACTCTAGAAATCACCACTAGTTACTAGTAAATTTTCTGTTATCACATACCCGGATTACCCCTCACTTGTCCCCTTCCTTCGTAAACTCCCATCACTCCTCACTTCATAGTCCGGCTTCCCCTATCACACTTCTAACTCATTTCCATCCTGGCAGTGTGAAAAGAAGTTTTTCAAAGGTGATGTCCGTACACAGCGCCATCAATCCCATATAGCGGGGCTCGTCGTTGTTGCTAGTCCTCGTACTGTTGATGTGTCAGCCATTTTTAAAAGCAGTGAGGTAAAAAAAGGGCCACTGCCCCTGACAGATTCCTTGGAGTTTTGTCGTTAGATTTGGCGTTTTCTCCTATGTTTCCCTCCTAATGTACACTGGTCATTAATATGGAAGTCAGCTATTAAAAATATCCTTGGTTGGTTAACTATTCACTTCTTTCCCACATTTAACACTGAGGGAGAACCGCTGGTACAGCCTGACAGTTTCCTGGAGTTTGTTTTGTAGATTTATCAGTTTCTCCTGTGTTTCCTTCCCATTAACACTGCTGCAGTTGATATGATGGTCAGGTACTGTCAGTATAATTAGAATGTCGCTTCGTAATTGTACATCTGGCAGTAGCTGGTGATTGAATGTCAGTCAGCCATGTTTAAATGATCACTTCCACCCCTCACTTGGCACTGAGGGAAAATAATCGACACTACACTACATTACAGACCTGTCAGTTTCCTTGTATTTTGTTGATTAGGTTTTTCCTTATGTTAACTTCACATTAACACTGTGCAGTTGATATGGGAGTCAGTCACTTCAGTGTAGTGGAAAACGTTGCTTGTCAGGATTGTACGTCTGGTAGCGGGTCTGGTATTTGAATGCCGGTCTCCTCTTTTGGTCATATTTGGTCCATTTCGCTGTAGTCACCGTCAGTTTTCTTGTCACTGTAAGTTCCTTGTATGTTGTTGCAACAGTTCTTGCAAATAGGCCATTGCTGGAGTCTCAACGGCCCAGGGGATGGCAAAATATAGGAGCAGCCATGTTGTTGCTGCCTGCAAGCTGAGGAGTATGAAAAACAAGGCACAGTACTCACTCCCATCCTGTTCATCATCGTCTTATCTGACATTAACAGAGATGTAAGCCACAGCACCGTGTCTTCTTTTGCAGATGACACCCGAATTTGCATGACAGTGTCATCCATCGAAGATACTACAAGACTCCAAGCGGACATCAACCAAATCTTCAAATGGGCTTCGGAAAATAATATGAAGTTCAAAGAAGAGAAATTTCAATTACTCCAATACGGAAAAACTTGAGGAAATGAAAACTGTATCGGAGTACAAAACAAATTCCAACCAAACAATAGAACGAAAAACTGATGTGAAGAACCTGGGAGTAATAATGTCAGAGGCTCTCACCTTCACAGATCACAACAATGTATCTACCGCATCTGCTAGCAAAATGATAGGATGGATAATGAGAACCTTCAGAAGTAGGTATGCCAAGCACAGGCTGAGGGACTGATTACCTCAAACTCCTCCTCTCCTTACACCTTTCTGCTTTGTATTGGACTGATGAATCCACTGTGTGGCGAAACGTTTCCTTAATAAAGATACCCATATGTTGCATAAGTGTCTCAATCTTCAACTCGTCGGTTTTCAAAAACATTTATCACATGATGATTCTCTTCAAATCGCTTGTTCTCTCTAGGCTGGAATATTGCCTTTCAAGGCAGGCGAAATTGCTGACCTGGAAAATGTGCAGAGAACCTTAACGGCACCCATAATTATACAATAATACACCTAAATTACTGGGAAAGGTTGAAGTTCCTAGACTTGTATTCCCTGGAATGCAGGCGAGAAAGAACATGATAATATACACTTGGAAAATCCTAGAGTGATTAGTACCAAATTTGCAGACAAACATCACTTCCTACGAAAGCAAAACACTCGGCAAGCTGTGCAACACATCCCCAATAAAAAACAGGGGCGCCACGAGTACGCTAAGAGACAACACAGTAAGTGTCAAGGTCCCAAGACTGATCAACTGCCTCCCAGCATACATAAGGGGGATAACCAGTAGACCCCTGTCTGTCTTCAAGAAGGCACTGGACAGACACCTAAAGTCAGTACCTAACCAGGCAGACTGTGGATCGTATGTCAGTTCACATGCGGCCTGCAGTAACAGCCTGGCTGATCAGGCCCTGATCCACCACGAGGCCTGGTCATGGACCATGCCGTGGGTTCATTAACCCCCGAAACCCTCTTCAGGTATACTACAGGTATACATGTAACAGTGTATACATGTCACACAGTGTAAAATCTTGTGTCACAAACCTACTGGAGTTCTTTGACAAGGTGACGACGGTAAGGGAAGAGAGAGAGAGGTGGGTAAATTGCGTTTTCTTGGGCTGTAAGATGGCTTTTGACACAGTTCCACACAAGAGATTAGTGCAAAAGCTGGAGGACCAGGCAGGTATAACAGGAAAGGCACTGTAATGGATCAAAGAATACCTGACATGAAGGCAACAGCGAGTCATGGTATGCGACGAGGTATTAAACTGAAGCAAAATAAGTCCCCGGGACCCGACGAGTTGTTTTCCAGGGTACTTAAAGAATGCAAAATGGAACTTAGTCAGCCATTAACGAATGTGTTTAATACGTCCATCCTAACTGGTGTTGTGCCAGAGATGTGGAAGATAGCTAATGTAGTTCCTATATTCAAATCAGGGGATAAGTCCATTCCATCAAATTACCGTCCAATAAGCCTCACGTCTATAGTAGGCAAATTATTAGAATCAATTATAGCTGATATTATCAGAAGTCACCTTGAAGAACATAATTTGATTAATGAATCTCAGCATGGGTTTACGAGAGGTCGTTCCTGCCTGACAAATTTACTGACGTTTTTCAATAAAACATTTGAGGCAGTAGACAGTGATAAAGAATATGATATAGTTTACTTGGATTTCAGTAAGGCCTTCGATAGAGTACCTCACAAGAGACTCTTAAGAAAGGTGGCAGCTCATGGTATAGGAGGTAAAGTTCTAGCATGGATAGAGGCATGGCTTACCAATAGAAAGCAGAGAGTTTCCATTAATGGGGTGAAATCTGAATGGGGATTAGTCACTAGTGGCGTTCCACAAGGATCAGTTTTGGGCCCATTGTTGTTCATAAATGAGCTTGATGAAGGAATTGCAAGTGACATGAGTAAATTTCCTGATGATACAAAAATAGGCCGTATAATTCATTCTGAGGAGGATACCAATGAACTCCAGGAAGATTTGGACAAATTAATGTCTTGGTCTGAAAAGTGGCAGATGAAGTTCAATGTGGACAAGTGTAAGGTGCTAGTCGTTGGTAATGAAAATATCCCTCGAATTTATAAACTAGGTGAAGTTGAGCTTGATCATACAGAATGTGAAAAAGACTTGGGAGTCATGGTAAGCAGGAATCTAAAGCCAAGACAACAGTGCCTAAGTGTGCGCAATAAGGCTAACAGATTACTAGGATTTATTTCAAGAAGTATAAGCAACAGAAGTCCAAAAGTTATTTTACAGCTCTATACATCACTAGTGAGACCTCATTTGGATTATGCAGCTCAGTTTTGGTCTCCTTACTACAGGATGGATATAGATTCATTGGAGAACATACAAAGAAGAATGACTAAAATGATTTACAGTATAAGAAATCTCCCGTATGAAGATAGACTTAGAGCGTTGAATCTCCACTCTCTGGAGAGACGTAGAATGAGGGGAGATATCATCGAGGTGTACAAGTGGATGATGGGCATAAACAAAGGAGATATTAATAAAATACTGAGGATATCGAACCAAGTAAGAACCAGAAATAACGGATTTAAATTGGATAAATTTAGATTTAGAAAGGACATAGGCAAGTACTGGTTTTCGAACAGAGTTGTAGATGCGTGGAACAATCTTCCTATTAGGGTGATAGAGGCTAGGACCTTGGGTGGCTTTAAAAAGAGATTGGACAAATATATGAGTGGGAGGGGCTGGGTTTGATTTGTGTCGTGGGTGCAGGAGTGAATTCTTAGGTAGTTGTGGTTTTGATAAGGATCTGCCTTGTATGGGCCAGTAGGCCTTCTGCAGTGTTCCTCCATTCTTATGTTCTTATGTTCTTATTAGACTGGGCGCCTGTGACGAGCGGGGTTCCACAGGGGTCGGTCCTAGGACTGGTGCTGTTTCTGGTATATGTGATTGACATGGCAGAAGGGATAAACTCAGATGTGTCCCTGTTTCCAGACAATGTGAAACAAATGAGAATTCATTCGGACGAGGATCAGGCAGAGCCACAAAGGGATCTGGACAGGCTGCAAGCCTGGTCCAGAAACTGGCTCCTAGAGTTTAACTCCACCAAGTGCAAAGTCATGAAGATTGGGAAAGGGCAAAGAATACTGCAGACAGAGTACAGTTTAGGGAGCCAAAGACTGGAAATCTTACTCAAGGAAAAGGATCTTGGGGCGAGCATAATACCGAGCACATCTCTTGAGGCGCACATCACCCAAATAAAGGCTGCAGCATGTAGTCGACTAGCAAACCTATGAATAGAGTTCCGACACCTCAGTAAGGAGCTAAGAGGCATGTCCTACAGGAGGGATAGGGTCGACATGATAGCTACATATAAAATACTGCGAGGAATTGACAAGGTGGACAGAGACAGGATATTCCAGAGATGTGACACAGAAACAAGGGGGTCACAATTAGAAGTTGAAGACTCAGATGAGTCAAAGGGATGTTAGGAAGTATTTCTTCAGTCATAGAGTTGTCAGGAAAAAATGGAGAGTGATGTAGTGGAGGCAGGATCCATACATAACTTTAAGAAGAGGTATGATAAAGCTCATGGAGCAGGAAGAAAGTAGACCAAGTAGCGATCAGTGAAGAGGCGGGGCCAGGAGCTGTGAATCGACCCCTGTAACCACAAATAAGTGAGTACAAACAGGTGAGTACACACACACAATAGGAGCTCAGTACGTCACTGGGCAGTCAGAGATACCTAGAGACTGCCATTGTTGGATGGGCAGCAGCAGCAGCAATCAGAGTTACCAGTGACTGTCTGCCACTGATGGGCAGCAGCAGGAATCAGTTACCAACGACTGTCTGCGACTGATGGGCAGCAGGGGCAAGATGTTGCTATGTCTTCAGAACGAAGAGAATAGCTCCTTAATGACGCATTCTGTGTGAGTCTGTGACTGACATGCTGATGCAAGGTACAGTCAGACTGAGAGTTATTGTTGTCTGCTGACAGTCACTGGGAAATGTCAGCTGCCTTAACCTCACACAGACAGACAGACATGCACACACACACACACACACAGGCCTAGTGTCTAATCGACATGTGCCTAGGACAAAATGGTAACTAACACACACACACACACACACACACACTCACACACACATATAAAATACTGCGAGGAATAGATAAGGTGGACAGAGACAGGATGTTCCAGAGAGGGGACACAGAAACAAGGGGTCACAATTGGAAGTTGAAGACTCCTATGAGTCAAAGGGATGTAAGGAAGTATTTCTTCAGTCATAGAGTTGTCAGGAAGTGGAATAGCCTAGAAAGTGACGTAGTGGAGGCAGGAACCATACATAGTTTTAAGTCGAAGTTTGATAAAGCTCATGGAGCAGGGAGAGAGAGGACCTAGTAGCAATCAGTGAAGAGGCGGAGCCAGGAGCTATGACTCGACCCCTGCAACCACAAATAGGTGAGTACACACATACATACATACACACACATACACACACACATACACACGCATACACATGCAACACACATATACACTAACCACACGTACATTTGTAGTAACTAGTGTATGAAAAAATAGGACACTAGAGAGGAGGACGAAAAGTCAGGGAAGTGAGGAAGATTGGCCTGGAAAGGAAGAATGTGTGGAAGAGCTCAGGAGAAAGCTGGAACAAGAGTGGGAAGCTAGAAGAGCTTACCAGTAAGATGGAGGAGAAGATGGAGGCAGAGATCAAGAAGTGGACACTGCAAGCCGAAGCTGCAGAGGTCAGGATACAGAGACTAGAAGATGAGCTGAGAAACTTGAAGCAGGATATAGAACCAGAGAACAGGAGGGGCTTGGTATCAGGAGCAAGTACATCATTATCCAGTGAGGGGACCGAGGAAAAGGAAGGGGATGAGACCTATGTAAAGACCCTATCAGGCCACAAAAAGGGCCAGGAAATATCGAGGAGAGAAAGTGGCATGCCGTTGGGTAAGGGACAATGGTAAGTGAGAGAATTGTAGGTAGGGATCGCGATAGGTCCCCTGCAGAAGCATTGTCAGACCACCAGGAGAAGCACAAGATGGTAAGAGAAGCAGCAATGTAACTCCTTCAATCAGAATCAGAGATGCAGAGGAAAGAGCAATGGGAAGAGGAGAGGGAGAGGGCAGCTTTTTCTCATGGGCTTCAGGAGGCCGAAGGGATGACATATGAAGATGGCAGGGAGAGGAAAAAAAGATTGAAAATATCATCAAACAGGAGAGGAGGAGATTACTGAGCTGATAAATTTTTAGAGAATCAGGGGATACTCCAGGGTAAAAAATGATCAGTCAAATTGGTTTTCAGTACAGAAACAATGTGAAACAGGATTCTGCAGCAGAAAACATGGCTAAAGAAAACAACAAAATACAAGGGGTGTTTCATGACTGCGACAGAATGCATACAGAATGGCAAAAACTGAAAGAGTGGATACAAAGACACAAGGAGCAAGAGAGACAAGGCTAAAGAAAGGCAGGGACACCCAGAGTGGAGGATCAGCAAACAAATGCACCCAGAGAACCACCCATAGAACACTGCAACCAAACAAATTAACCCAAATCAAACCACACTCCACACTCACAACACTCCCAGCACAAACCACACCAACACAGCAGCCTCCCAAAGTGTCATCCCAGGTCTCCCACTTCCCCAGTCCCCATAAACCCCCCAGAATACGATCTTGGAAAAGAAGCTGAAGGTATGGGACATCAAAGCAGATGGAATAATGAATAAATGTGAGGAGTGGCATGAAAGAATCATGGCGGCATCCCCAGACATCATAGCACTCACAGAAACCAAGCTTACAGGAATGATAACAGACATGATCTTTCGAACTGGACATCAGATCATGAGGAAAGACAGAGGGAACAGAGGCGGTGAAGGAATTGCACTGCTTATCAAAAGCCAGTGGAGTTTTGAGGAGTTAGGAGTGGGCATAAGGGAAGCAAGGGACTACATAATAGGAACACTTCAGACTGGGGGTCCCAAGGTGGTGATTGCAATGATGTACAACCTGCTACTGAATAGCAGGAGGCCAAGACATGAGTATGATGAGAACAATAGAGCAAAGGTTGATACACTAGCTGGGCAGGGCAAAGTTACAAGTTGTGTGTGATTTCAATCACAGGGAGATTGGGAAAACCTGGAGCCACATTTTGGAGCAGAAATGTGGAGGGCCAAGATGATGGAGGTGGTACTGGAAAACCTCATGCATCAACATGTTAGAGACACTCCCAGAGAGAGAGAAGATGATGAACCAGCAAGGCTGAACCTCATATTCACCTTGATTAGTTCAAACATTGAGGACATCACATATGAAAGGCCGCTCGGAGCTAGTGATCACATGGTCCTTAGCTTCGAATACATTGTAGAGCTAAAAGTAGAGAGGGATGCAGCACAAGTAAGATGGGAGAAGCCAAACTATAAGGGAAAGGACTACACAGGCATGAGGAATTTCCTGCATGAGGTAAAGTGGGAAACAGAACTAGTGGGATGATGGAATACGTGACATCAAAATTCAAATAAGCGGAGGAAAGGTTCGTACCTATGGGCAAAAGAATCAATGGGAAGACCAGACGAGCCCTTGGTTCACCCAATGGTGTAGAGAGGCCAAAACTAAGTGCGCTAGAGAATGGGAAAAGTACAGAAGACAAAGGACCCAGGAAAATAAAGAGATTAGCCGAAGGGCCAGAAATGGTGTCCCGTAGCTCGATCGTTAGCGCACTAAGCTCACACAATGACACACACACACACACACACACACACACACACACACACACACACACACACACACACACACACTCACACACACACACACACACACACAGTAGCCAGTGGCGGCCAGTGAAGAGACGGGGCCAGGAGCTATGACTCGACCCCTGCAACCACAACTAGGTGAGTACAACTAGGTGAGTACACACACACACACACACACACAGAGTATAATCTAGGTGGCCAAAGACTGCAAACCTCACTCAAGGAAAAAGATCTTGGGGTGAGTATAATACCGAGCACATCTCCTGAGGCACACATCAATCAGATAACTGCTGCAGCATACGGGCGGCTGGCAAACCTAAGAATAGCGTTCCAATACCTCACTAAGGAATCGTTCAAAACTCTGTACTAGTGATGTATCGGATATTCGCATCCGCATCCGCATCTGCGGAACATCCGCACAATTTATTATATCTGTATCCGCATCCGCATCCGCATTTCACAGCAAACAGATATCCGCATATACATCCGCATCAACATCCGCGGAACATCCGCACAATTTCTTGCATCCGCATCCGAAATCCCCGGAACAACCGCACAATTTCTTACGTCCGCATCCGCATTCGCATCCGTAAAATGAGTAAGTAAGACATCCGTATACACATCCGCATACCGGATATCTAAATTTTTCACATCCGATACATCCCTACTCTGTACACCATATACTTCAGGCTCATACTGGAGTATGCAGCACCAGTTTGGAACCCACACCTGGTCAAGCACGTCAAGAAATTAGAGAAAGTGCAAAGATTTGCAACAAGACTAGTCCCAGAGCTAAGGGGATTGTCCTACGAAGAAAGGTTAAAGGAAATCGGCCTGACGACACTAGAGGACAGGAGGGTTAGGGGAGACATGATAACGACATATAAAATACTGCGAGGAATAGATAAGGTGGACAGAGACAAGATGTTCCAGAGATGGGACACTGAAACAAGGGGTCACAATTGGAAGTTGAAGACTCCTATGAGTCAAAGGGATGTTAGGAAGTATTTCTTCAGTCATAGAGTTGTCAGGAAGTGGAATAGCCTAGAAAGTGACGTAGTGGAGGCTGGAACCATACATAGTTTTAAGACGAGGTTTGATAAAGCTCATGGAGCAGGGAGAGAGAGGACCTAGTAGCAATCAGTGAAGAGGCGGGGCCAGGAGCTATGAATCGACCTCTGCAACCACAAATAGGTGAGTACACACACTCATCACAGGTATCTGTGAGCACGTAGGTAGGTGTCTGTGAGCACGTAGATAGGTGTCTGTGAGCACGTCGGTAGGTGTCTGTGATCACGTAGGTAGGTGCTTGTGAGCACGTAGACAGGTGTCTGTGATCACGTAGGTAGGTGCTTGTGAGCACGTAGGTAGGTGTCTGTGAACACGTAAGTAGGTGTCTGTGAGCACGTAGGTAGGTGTGAGCACCTAGGTAGGTGTCTGTAAGCACGTAGGTAGGTGTCTGTGAGCACGTAGATAGGTGTCTGTGAGCACGTCGGTAGGTGTCTGTAAGCACGTAGGTAGGTGTCTGTGAGCACGTAGATAGGTGTCTGTGAGCACGTCGGTAGGTGTCTGTGATCACGTAGGTAGGTGCTTGTGAGCACGTAGGCAGGTGTCTGTGAACACGTAAGTAGGTGTCTGTGAGCATGTAGGTAGGTGTGAGCACATAGGTTATGTGCCTATGAGCACTTAGGTAGGTGTCTGTGAGCACGTAGGTAGGTGTCTGTGAGCACGTAGGTAGGTGTCTGTGAGCACGTAGGTAGGTGTGAGCAAGTAGGATGCCTGTGAGCACTTAGGAAGGTGTCTGTAAGGACGTATTTAGGTGCCTGTGAGCACGTAGGTAGGTGTCTGTGAGCACGTAGATAGGTGTCTGAGCAAGTAGGTAGGTGTTTGTGAGCACGTAGGTAGGTGTCTGTGAGCACGTAGATAGGTGTCTGAGCAAGTAGGTAGGTGTCTTTGAGCACATAGGTAGGTGTCTGTGAGCACGTAGGTAGGTGTCTGTGAGCACGTCGGTAGGTGTCTGTGAGGACGTAGGTAGGTGCTTGTGATCACGTAGGAAGGTGTCTGTGAACACGTAAGTAGGTGTCTTTGAGCACGTAGGTAGGTGCCTATGAGCACGTAGGTAGATGTATGTGAGCACGAAGGTAGGTGTCTGTGAGCACGTAGGTAGGTGTCTGTGAGCACGTAGACAGGTGTCTGTGAGCACGTAGGTAGGTGTCTGTGAGCACGTAGGTAGGTGTCTGTGAGCACGTAGACAGGTGTCTGTGAGCACGTAGGTAGGTGTCTGTGAGCACGTAGGTAGGTGTCGGTGAGCACGTAGACAGGTGTCTGAGCACGTAGGTAGGTGTCTGTGAGCACGTAGGAAGGAGCCATCGTTGTCATGAAGGGAGCTGAAAGTGTCATAGTAGTCATGAAGGGATGTGAAAGTGACATTGTTGTCATGAAGGGAGGGGAAAGTGTCATAGTTGTCATTAAGGGATGTGAAAGTGACATTGTTGTCATGAAGGGAGGGGAAAGTGTCATAGTTGTCATGAAGGGATGTGAAAGTGACATTGTTGTCATGAAGGGAGGGGAAAGTGTCATTGTTATCATGAAGGGAGGGGAAAGTGTCATTGTTATCATGAAGGGAGGGGAAAGTGTCATAGTTGTCATGAAGGGATGTGAAAGTGACATTGTTGTCATGAAGGGAGGGGAAAGTGTCATTGTTATCATGAAGGGAGGGGAAAGTGTCATTGTTATCATGAAGGGAGGGGAAAGTGTCATAGTTGTCATGAAGGGATGTGAAAGTGTCATAGTTGTCATGAAGGGAGGGGAAAGTGTCATAGTTGTCATGAAGGGAGGGGAAAGTGTCATTGTTATCATGAAGGGAGGGGAAAGTGTCTTAGTTGTCATGAAAGGATGTGAAAGTGTCATAGTTGTCATGAAGGGAGGGGAAAGTGTCATAGTTGTCATGAAAGGAGGGGAAAGTGTCATAGTTGTCATGAAGGGAGGGAACAGTATCGTAGTTGTCATGAAGGGAGGGGAAAGTGTCATTGTTGTTATGAAGGGAGGGAAATTAGCATTTTGAAATCTCAGGACAAGGGAAATTTTCCCTCAGGTGGATCATAAAAGATGAAGGTGAAACCTCAGGGAACACCAATATAAGGATTCCGAGAAATAAATATAAATACATAAAATGAATTCAGTTTTGCAGGTTCCATTGACATTTCAGTTTGGGATGAAAATTTCACCTGTCTGACTTGGCTTTGTTTCCACGTCTACTTTACACATACTTGTATATATGTTAACCACGTGCAAAACAACCATGGGGGGGGGGAATTGAATGATAGCTCAAGGCCTTTCATGTTGCAATCAAAACATCATCAAAAGCTTGCAATGTTGCAGAAAATAGGAGGAAGTCCAAGTAAATAGGATCAGAGGAAGCGCCTTTGCAAATGCGCTTCTGGTCGTATTTGTTTGGACGTCCTCTTTTCTGCAACATTACAAGTTCTTGATGATGTGTTGATTGCAACAAGAAAAGCCTAGAGCTATCATCAACTCCCCTCGTGGTTGTTTTGGATCATGTATCTCTTGCTGGCGATTTTTTCACAATGATTATCACATATATAACCCTAATAACGTACGCGCAGACCACTGCAACAAACATCTATATGTCTGAAAAATGCCAACTTACTCCTGAAAATGCCAGACAGTTAAACAATACTGAGAGGCTGCAGCTCTGAGATTCTACACTGCTGACCAAGATGTCTTTAACATGTCTTAACCTCTTGCAAAACTTAATGCTGGCTGGAGCCAAACTAATTAACGCGATGCAACTATTCCTAAATTTCTCCCATACCTGGCCTCGCAGATCCTCATTCTCCTCCCACTACATATCTACCTCCTGTCTCCTCTTCCCACTGCGGCACGATGCAGAAAATGATATTATTGTGCTGCTGTCAGTTGATCTGATAATAATAAGTAATAAGAAAATCAGAAATATGCTGCTACGATTATTGACGTAGAAATTGCCAGGGAAGGTACGAGTGAGTGTACCACTTTAGCAAGACTACCAACGCACGTAACTACACCCTACTAGGTATTGTAACTACATTTGGTATCAACAAATTAAAAGCAAATTTATTCATCGATATTGAATTTACATAATTATTTATGAGTACAAAATATTAGTTGCGAAGCCTATTACAGTCTGACTATAATACTCGAAATATACATAAATGATGATATTAAAACTAATAAATAATAATTATTTGCGGTCACCCTCTATACGCGCGCACACACACACACACACGTACATACATACACACACACAGAAACAATGGGAAGACTAAAACGAGTCCTTGGTTCACCCAAAGGTGTAGAGAGGCCAAAACTAAGTGCACTAGAGAATGGAAAAGTATAGAAGACAAAGGACCCAGGAAAATAAAGAGATTAGCCGAAGACACAGAAATGAATACGCATAGATAAGGAGGAAGGCTCAGCGGCAATTCGAGAATGATATAGCACCGAAAGCCAAATCAGACCCAAATCTGTTGTACAGCCACATCAGGAGGAAAACAACAGTCAAGGACCAGGTAATCAGGCTGAGGAAGGAAAGAGGAGAGATCACAAGAAACGATAAAAAGAACACTGTGAGGAGCTCAACACTAGATTTACGGAAGTGTTTTCAGTGGAGACAGAAAGGACTCAGCAAACCGGGATGAAAGGGTGCACCAACAAGTGCTAGACACACTACATACAACAGAGGAGGTGAAGAGGCTGCTAAGTGAACTAGATACCTCAAAGGCGATGGCACCAGGCAACATCTCTCTATAGGCCTTAGAGAGAAGGAGAAGAGGCGCTGTGTGTGTCAGTAACAACAATCTTCAACACTATCGAAAAATGGCAACTACCTAAGATGAGGAAGACGGCAAATGTAGTTAGTCACAGAGTCTTTAAGAAAGGAGAGAGGAAGGTGGCACTAAACTACAGACCAGTGTCACTGACATGTATAGTATGCAAGGTCATGGAGAAGATTATCACGAGAAGAGTGGTGGGGCACCTATAAAGGAATAAGTTTATACACGATAACCAGCATGGTTTCTGGGAAGGGAAATCCTGTGTCACAAACCAACTTGAGTTTTACGACAATGTAACAGAAACAAGAAAAGAGAGAGAGGGAGGGTAGACTGGATTTTCTTAGACAGCAAGAAGGCCTTTAACACAGTTCTGCACAAGAGATTAGTACAAAAGTTAGAGGAGCAGGCAGGAATAACAGGAAAGGCATTGCAATGAATCAAAGAATACCTAATAGGAAGGAAATGACGAGTAACGGTACGTGACGATGTGTCAGAGTGGACGCCTTTGACGAGCATGGGTTCCACAAGGGTCGGTCCAAGGGCCGGTGCTGTTTCTGGTATATGTGAATGACATGACGAAAGGGATAGATTCAGAGGTATCACTGTTTGCAGATGATGTGTTCAGTCCATCAATCTTGTAGAAAGTACAGCACATGTCCGTAGAGGTGGCTTATATACTGTAGTCAGGTGAGGCGAAGCAGCAGGAGGCGGGGTCATAGTGGTACCATCCACTAGTCGAAGTAGGTCTTCGTGATACAAACGAATTCTTCAACACTTGTCCAACCTTTGGACGAAGACCTACTTCGACTAGTGGATGGTACCACTATGACCCCGCCTCCTGCTGCTTCACCTCACCTGACTACAGTATATAAGCCACCTCTACGGACATGTGCTGTACTTTCTACAAGATTGATGGACTGGACACATCGACTCCAGGCCGAGGGACTGATTACCTCAAACTCCTCCTCTTCTTACACCTTTCTGTTTTGTATTGGACTGATGAAGCCACTGTGTGGCGAAACGTTTCCTCAATAAAGATACCCAAGTGTTGCATATGTGTCTAATTTAGGAGAAGGCTAAAAAATCACTGAGCTCCTCAAGAACGCTAGATTATTATCTGAAACACGGAAGAAAGCGCTAACCAGGTAAGTGGGAAATATTGAGCTTAAGTTAAAGGACTCATACAGGATCCAGGAGAGACAGTAGCTGAAAGCAATTACAGTGAAACTGAAAGAAATTCGAAAAATTTCTTTTCATATGTCAAAAACAAGGCAAAAGCTATTGGACCCTTCCTAAGACAAGATGACAACGAAGAAATGAGTAAGATACTGAAATCTCAATACGACTCTGCGTTTAGCGAGTCACTAATCAGTCTAAAGATCGACAATCCAAATAATTTTTTCACGAATGACCCTCAAAATCCTGACAGTGTACGCCAAGTTTCTGACATAACTCTAACTCCACTAAACCTTGAGAAAACTATTGACAACATGCCCATGCACTCAGCCCCAAGCCCAGACTCGTGGAACTCTGTGTTTATGAACAACTGCAAGAAACCCTGTCGCAGGCCCTAAGTATGCCATGGAGAAGGAACATAGACACAGGTGAAATTCCACAGTCACTAAAAACAACGGATATACCCCATTCCATAAAGGTGGCAGCAAAGGAATAGCTAAGAACTACAGACCAATAGCTCTAACGTCCCACATCGTAAAAATCTTTGAAAGAGTTCTAAGAAGCAGGATTGCAAACCACTTGGATTCCAAACAATTGCACATTCCATGGCAACATGGGTTCAGAGCAGGTCGTTCCTGCCTCTCGCAACTACTGGACCACTATGGATGCACTGGAAGACAAACATAATGCAGATGTAGTATACACAGATTCTGAAAAAGACTTTGAGAAGTGCGATTATGGTGTAACAGCACACGAAATGCGTTCTAAAAGGATAACTGGCAAAGTGGGCAGATGGATTTTCAACTTTCTAACCAATAGAACACAGAGTGTAGTGGTAAACAGAGTTAAATTGGAAGCTGCCATAGTGCAGAGCTCTGTTCCACATATACATGGAACCGTATCATCCTTTGCAGACGATACTAGGATCTGCATGAGAGTGTCATCCATCGAGGACACGGTAAATCTCCAAGAAGATATAAACCAAGTTTTCCAATGGGCAACAGAGAACAATATGATGTTCAGTGAAAACAAATTTCAACAGCTCCGTTATGGAAAACTGGAGATAATAATTAGAACTGAGTTTACCGCAAACTCTTATCACACAATAGAGCAGAAAAATAATGTGAAGGACCTGGGAGTGGAAATGTCTGATAATCTCACCTTCAAGGATCACAACAGTGTCACTATAACCTCTGTGAGGAAAATGATACGATGGATAATAAGAACGTTCAAAACAAGAGATGCCAAGCCAATGATGATCCTATTTAAATCACTTGTTATCTCTAGGCTGGAATACTGCTGTACATTAACATCCCCATTCAAGGCAGGTGAAATCGCAGAACTAGAGAATGTACAGAGAACCTTTACTGCACATATAAGTTCCGACAGACACTACTAGGAACACTTGGAAGCACTTGACTTGTACTCACTGGAGCGCAGGCGAGAGAGATACATCATAATCTACACCTGGAAAATCCTAGAGTGACTGGTCGCTAATCTGCATACAGAAATCACTCCCTACGAAAGCAGAAGACTTAGCAGGCGATGCAACATACCCCCAATGAAAAGCAGGGGCGCCATAAGTACACTAAGTGATATCACAAGTGTCCGGGGCCCAAGACTGTTCAACAGCCTTCCACCAGCCATAAGGGAACTAACCAATAAACCCCTGGCTGCCTTCAAGAGGGAGCTGGACAGATACCTAAAGTCAGTGACGGATCACCCAGACTGGTTCATATGTTGGACTACGTGCGGCCAGCAGTAGTCCAACATATTCCATCGTTTTAGACGGGCTTCCCTGTCAAATTCCATCGTTCTATACGTCCTTCCCTGTCATATTCCATTGCTCAAGACGGGTTTTCCAAGTAAGTAAGTAAGTTTGTTCAGGTATGCACATATACATTTACATAGATTATCATACATAGCAGCATATGTGTAGAGAACCCAGTCAGCAGAGTGACTTATTTTCATTGGGGTCCTTTTAGTACCTTAATATTATACACTGTAGGATATATATGTTATTATATTATAAAGGATATACGTATACTAGGAATAAGGTAAAAAGAGTTATTTACATTTACATGTATGTTAGTTAAAAAAATAAAAAAAACCATTCTCCTCCCTTTCTGTCGCTACATTCATTAGGTACCTTTTGGTTCTCCTCTTGAACTGGCTTATGCTATGACTGGCTTTGACATGTGCAGTCTGTTCCATTCCTTTATTGCTGTACAATAAAAGGTGTTTGAAGCCTGACCACTGACTGTGGGTACTACAAAGTTGTGCTCTCCCCCCCTAGTACTATGACTGCTTTGGTTCCCAGCCTTGACAAAATTGGCAGCAAGATATTCTGGACACTGTTTGTTAGCAATTTTATAAACTTGATTTAACTTCAGTTGTTTTACTCAGTCTTCAACATTCAGCATATCCAATTGTTGTAATTCATCCTGGCCTACATGCTCCCTTGGGCCCAGGTCCAGGATGAATCTTACCATTTTGTTCTGGGTGATTTGCAGCTTATCTTTCATTTTTTTTGTCAAGGCAGAGTACTGACTGATTTCCTTCTTCAGAGAAATGCAGTATCATGATAAATATCATTATGGCAGCCTGAACCCCTCTAATGCCAGCCATAGTTACTCTTCACTCTTTATCATTTCACAACAAAAAAATTGTTTTCTTTTCTTTACTTTTTATTAAAAAGAAACCACTGATCCTATCAGACACCTAGCAATGCCCAGTAGCTACTCTAGAGATCAACATTGGTTACTAGTAAATTTTCTGTTATCACATACCCGGATTACCCCTCACTTGTCCCCTTACTTCAGAAACCCCCTTCACTCCTCACTTCATAGTCCGGCTTCAAAGTCGATGTCTGTCCACAGCCATTTTTAAAAACAGTGAGGGGAAAAAAAAACGGCCACTGCCCCTGACAGATTCCTTGGAATTTTGTCGTTAGATTTTGCGTTTTCTCCTATGTTTCCCTACTAATGTACACTGGTCATTTAATATGAAAATCAGCTATTGAAAATATATCCTTGGTTGGTTAACTATTCACTTCTTTCCCACATTTAGCACTGAAGGAAAGAATCGTCGGTATAAAAAAAAAAAAACATACCACGGGTGGGGTTCGAACCCGCGGTCAGAGAGTCTCAAAACTCCAGACCGTCGCGTAAGCCACTGGGCCAGCTAGCTTCAATAAGATTCATCCAACTAGGTATATTTCTACACCATAGGAAGGTTAGCATAGGCACCACTGTGTCCACAAATGCAAGTTTTTACAGACGAATCTCCCGCTAGCATGGCCGTGACGAACTCTAGCTCAAGTCCCCTTCAAAGCCGTTTAACATGACTCACGAAATCGTAATGACACGATTGCAAACAAACCATACCACGGGTGGGGTTCGAACCCGCGGTCAGAGTCTCAAAACTCCAGACTGTCGCGTAAGCCACTGGGCCAGCTACCTTTAATAAGAGTCATCCAACAAGGTATATTTCTACACCATAGGAAGGTTAGCATAGGCACCACTGTGTCCACAAATGCCGGTATAGCCTTACAGTTTCTTTGGAGTTTGTTTTGTAGATTTATCAGTTTCTCCTGTGTTTCCCTCCCATTAACACTGCTGCAGTTGATATGATGGTCAGGTACTGTCAGTATAGTTAGAATGTCGCTTCGTAGTTGCACATCTGGCAGTAGCTGGTGATTGAATGTCAGTCAGCCATGTTTAAATATTCACTTCGTTCCCTCACTTGGCACTGAGGGAGAAAACCGACACTACTCTACATTACAGACCTGTCAGTTTCTTTGTAGTTTTGTTGATTAGGTTTTTCCTTATGTTGACTTCACATTAACACTGTGCAGTTGATATGGGAGTGAGTCACTTCAGTGTAGTGGAAAACGTTGCTTGTCAGGATTGTACGTCTGGTAGCGGGTCTGGTATTTGAATGCCGGTCTCCTCTTTTGGTCATATTTGGTCCATTTCGCTGTAGTCACCGTCAGTTTTCTTCTCTCTATAAGTTCCTTGTATGTTGTTGCAACAGTTCTTGCAAATAGGCCATCACTGGATCTCAACGGCCCAGGGAATGGCAAAATATAGGAGCAGCCTTGTTGCTGCTGCCTGCCTGCTGCCTGCAGCTTATCAGGCCCTGATCCACAGGGAGGCCTGGTCATGACCCGGGCCGCGAGGGCGTTGCTCCCAGGAATACCCTGCAGGTAGACTCCATGTAGGTTGCCGGAGATCGAACCCGTGTTGTTTTAGCCCGCCTCCTGGGAACCATGTCAAAACTCACGACCTTCTAACCACTACACATCAGTCCTACATCCATCAAGTACCTAGCAGCACTAGGCATGTTTCATGATGCGAGAACATACGTGGCTGTGGTAAGCTCATAACTTATTTCATTCTACTCCCTTTTGATATACCAGCCTTCACAAGCACTCTACATATTAATGCAACCACAAGTTTTGATTGCTTCCCAGGATGCGAGCTAAAACATCACGGGTTCGATCCCCGGCTAGCCGCGGTTTATTACTGCAAAAATATCACTTGATCGTGGTTGCATTAATATATATATGTCGTGCCTAATAAGCCGAATTGCCCAGTTTGGCCAATTTGGCAAGGGTTCATTTTGCCGAATAAGCCAAACGAAAATTTGTTTTTGCCATAAATCAGCAGAAATCGATCTGAGCATAATAAAAGAAACATATAGATTTAATGAAATATTAAATACATTTATTAATATTGGTAGAATTTCCGACAATACGTTAATTAAAAGGACACAAATGCAACTAATGTGACATTTTATTGTGGCAACGTTTCGCTCTCCAGGAGCTTTGTCAAGCCGTTACATAAGAACATAAGAAAGGAGGAACACTGCAGCAGGCCTGTTGGTCCATACTAGGCAGGTCCTTTACAATCCATCCCACTAACAGAGCTACCCGAGAAATAAGCTTTGATAATTCTATTTACTCATGTGCAAGTCCCACTCAAATCCAACCCCTCTCACTCATGTATTTATACAACCTAAATTTGAAACTACCCAAGGTCCTAGCTTCAATGACCCTACTAGGCAGACTGTTCCACTCATCAACTACCCTATTTCCCAACCAATACTTTCCTATATCCTTTCTAAATCTAAACTTATCTAATTTGAATCCATTATTGCGGGTTCTCTCTTGGAGAACATAAGCACATAAGAACATAAGAAAAAATGAACACTGCAGCAGGCCTACTGACCCATGCGAGGCAGGTCCATCACTCACCGGCTTAGACCTGACCACCTGGAGCTAACCTTCTCCAGGTAAACTCCAGGTAGTCAGGTCACTTCCACTTAAAGAATTAGTACGGAATCTGACCTAGTAGCACAAGCTAGTCAGGTCAAACTCACACCACCCACACCCACTCATGTATTTATCTAACCTATTTTTAAAACTACACAACGTCTTAGCTTCTATGACGGTACTCGGAAGTTTGTTCCACTCATCCACAACTCTATTACCAAACCAGTGCTTTCCTATATCCTTCCTGAATCTGAACTTTTCCAACTTGAAACCATTGCTGCGAGTCCTGTCTTGGCTGGATATTTTCAGCACGTTATTTACATCCCCTTTATTTATTCCTGTTTTCCATTTATACACCTCAATCATATCCCCCCTAATTCTACGCCTTTCAAGAGAGTGCAGATTCAGGGCCCTCAGTCTATCCTCATAGGGAAGATTTCTGATACAAGGGTTCAACTTTGTCATCCTCCTCTATACATTTATATCCATTCTGTAATACGGTGACCAGAATTGTGCAGCATAATCTAAATGAGGCCTAACCAAAGATATATAGAGTTGAAGAATAACCTGACGACTTCTATTATTTATACTTCTTGATATGAAGCCAAGGATTCTGTTAGCTATATTGCGAACACTTATGCACTGTTGTCTTGGGTTCAGATTACTGCTAACCAGAACTCCTAAATCCTTCTCGCAATCACAAGTATTAAGATCTACATTATTCAGTTTATATGTGGCATGGTTATTGTCCTGCCCAACATTTAGAACTTTGTATTTGTCTACATTAAACTGCATCTGCCACTTCTCCGACCACTGCATCAGTCTATTCAAATCATCCTGGAGTGCTCTAATGTCCTCATTAGAATGAATTGGACGGCCTATTTTGGTGTCATCAGCAAATTTGCTTATGTTGCTATTTATTCCCTCATCTATGTCGTTTATGTAAATTGTAAACAACAGGGGGCCCAAAACTGACCCCTGTGGGACACCGCTTGAGACGTGCCCCCATTCTGATTTCTCCCCATTTATGCAAACTCTCTGCCGCCTATTTGTCAACCATGCCTCTACCCAGGAAAACATTTCTCCTCCTATTCCGGGTGCCTTAAGTTTCATCAATAGCCTCTGATGTGGAACTTTATCGAAAGCCTTATTGAAGTCCATATACACAATATCATATTCATTACCATGATCTACCTCCTCAAACACCTTAGTGAAAAAAGTTAGTAAATTCGTAAGACAGGAACGCCCCTTAGTAAAACCGTGTTGAGATTCATTAATCAATTTATGCCTTTCAAGATGGCTACGAATTGCCTCGGCAATAATTGATTCCATAAATTTACCAACTATGGAGGTAAGGCTTATTTGTCTATAGTTCGAAGCTAAGGACCTGTCACCTGCCTTGTAAATAGGTATTACATTTGCCTTTTTCCACTTGTCTGGCACTATGCCAGTTTGTAGTGATATATTGAAAAGATTTGCTAAAGGTTTGCTAAGTTCCTCTTTACATTCCTTTAAAACTCTTGCAAACAGTTCATCAGGGCCTGGGGATTTGTTAGGTTTTAATTTCTCTATTTGTCTGAGGGCCATGTCACTAGTTACCCCAATCGAGCATAGTCTATTATCTTCCTGTTCAACATAATTTATTATTTCTGGAATTCTGCTAGTATCTTCCTGAGTAAAAACTGAGAGGAAGTAAGTATTGAAAATTTCACACATATCCTTTTCACTGTCCGTGACTTGTCCTGAGTTACTCTTAAGTGGGCCTATCTTGTCCCTAATCTTACTTCTGTATACCTGAAAGAAACCTTTTGGGTTATTCTTCGAATCCCTTGCGACCTTACCCTCATAATCCCTTTTTGCTTTTCTTATTCTTTTTTTTTATTTCTCTCTTTAATTGAAAATATTGATTTCTTATCTGTCCATCCCCTCTTTTGATACGCCTATATATGCCTCTCTTTTGACCAATGAGAGATATCCTAAAGACCTTATTTATATCCCCTTTGTTAATACCCATCTTCCACTTGTATACCTCGATCATGTCTCCCCTCATTCTTCGTCTTACAAGTGAATGTAATTTAAGGGTCTTCAATCTCTCTGCATACGGAAGATTTCTAATGCTATGAATTAATTTAGTCATTCTACGCTGAATGTTTTTTAACGAATTTATATCCATTCTGTAATATGGAGACCAGAACTGAGCTGCATAATCTAGGTGAGGCCTTACTAATGATGTATAAAGCTGTAATATAACTGCTGGACTTATGTTGCTTACACTTCTTGTTATAAATCTCTGTTTGCCTTATTACGTACTCTAAGGCATTACTGTCTTGGTTTAAGGTTGCTGCTTACCATAGCCCCCAAGTCCTTTTCGCAATCTGTATGGCTAAGTTCAAGGTTTTTAACTTATGGAAATAAATGGTATAAAATATCGACAATGGAAAAATAAACACATAAGCAGTATAATGTGATCCTTTATTTACAACGTTTTTCATATTAAACCACGTCTCGGTTATGGCAAAAACATCAATGTTACCTGCACTTGCAACTAATCTCAATTCGTCCATCTTATTTCTCGCACTACGTGTATTAGTATAAAATATGTTTAGAAAACCTCCCTTCTCTTTTCTCTTCCTGCTGATTTCTGTTCCTCCATTATACCTGTTACTGACCCTGTCACCTAGTGCCACTGGGTTTCCAATATTCATCAATAACTCCACCTCATTCTGCCTATTACTGGTTTCCCTAAAACTCACACTATTACTACACTGAGAATTCATTGATTTTCCACAAAAACCCATACCACTATCTATTTCTAGTTTAAAGACCTAACAGCTCCCTCAACTGTGTTGGCCAGTGCCCCCACCACAAACCTAGATAAGTGAACCCCATCCCTGGCATACATGTCATTTCTGCCATAGAAGAGGTCCCAGTTGTCTATGAATGCTACTGAAATTTCCTTACAGTGTTTGTCCAGCCAGCAATTGACTCCAATTGCCCTGGACAACCATTCATTTCCAACTCCCGTCCTGGGCAAAATGCCACATATGACAGGGTTCCCACCCTCCTTCCTAATTATCTCTATTGCTCTCCTATACTTACTAATCAGGTCTTCACTCCTACGTCTGCCAACATCGTTGCCTCCCACACTGAGGCAGATAATAGGATTGCTCACATTACCTTTCATGATATCGTCTAGATGGCTAACAATATCCCCCATCCCAGCCCCAGAAAAACATGCCCTCTGCCTCCTCTTCCTGTCCCTAAGACAAAAAGCCCTATTCATAAACTTAACCTGACTGTCCCCAACTAAAACAATATTCTTACTTTCACTGGAGTTAGTCGTGACGTTCTTGATGGTCTTCATTGGGGTTTCAAGGGATGTCGACTAACTCTTATCCGCCAATGCTTCCTTGGTGCTCGTTGTGACGTTCCCAGTAGACAGCCCACATTCGTCGGGTAGCACCGAAAATGGGTTGGAAGTTTCCACAGTAGTCTTCTGGTTCTTCATTGTTTCTGCCACTCCAACAGTCTTCTTGATCTTCAGCTTCATTCCATGTTGCCCGACCACTGACCAGGTTCCCCTCTTGACCTGAGGACTCACAACAGGAGGATTACTACGAATCCTCTTGTTTTTCTCCATCAATCGCTGTATATCGAGCTTAGCATCCCTAAGCTCCTCTTTCAGCTGTTGGTAAGGTTGCTCAAGAGAGGACATCTTGGTTCAGATTCACAGAGAGCACACTAGACATGTCTTCACAGAGCTAAGTATAGGTCACCACTGAGCTAAGTATAGGTCACCACTGATATGAATTACATTAACCATCTTCCACATATCATACACTACACCTGTTTGAAGAGATAAATTAAAAATATTAGTTAATGGTTCACAGAGTTCCATTTTGCATTCCTTAAGAACCCTTGAAAAAAGCTCATCAGGACCCGGCGATTTATTTTGTTTCAGTCGGTCTACTTGTTTCATGACCATTTCGCTAGTGACTGTGATAATACAAAATTTATCGTCTTCAGGCCCACTATAAAAATTAATTACTGGGATATTGTTAGTGTCTTCCTGTGTGAAACCGAAAGAAAGTAATTATTAAAAACAGAGCACAATTCATTCGCCTTGTCAGTAAGATGCCCAGAGTTGTTTTTAAGGGGACCTATCTTATCTCTAACTTTTGTCCCATAAACCTGGAAAAAACTTTTGGGTTAGTTTTTGAATCCCTAGCAACTTTAATTTCGTAGTCCCGTTTAGCTTTTCTTATTCCCTTTTTAACATCCCTCCTAACGTCATTATATTGATTTATAAGATGACCCTCACCTCTTTTGATGCGTCTATAAATTCATTTCTTCTGCCCTAGAAGATATTTGAGCCTATTATTCATCCATTTTAGGTCATTTCTGTTCGATCTAATTTCTTTATACGGGATAAACATTCTTTGGGCAGCCTGTATAGTGTTTAGAAAGCTGTCATATTAATAGCGCTCTTCGTTACCCCAACCTAAATTTGAAGCTACCCAAGGTTTTAGCTTCAATAACCCTACTAGGCAGACTGTTCCATTCATCAACTACCCTATTTCCAAACCAATACTTTCCTATATCCTTTCTAAATCTAAACTTGTCTAATTTGAATCCATTACCGCGGGTTCTCTCTTGGAGAGATATCCTCAAGACCTTATTTATATCCCCTTTGTTAATACCCATCTTCCTCTTATACACTTCAATCATGTCTCCCCTTATTCTTCGTCTTACTAGTGTAATTTATGGGATTTCAGTCTTTCTTCATACGGAAGATTTCTAATGCTATGAATTAACTTTGTCATTCTACGCTGAATGTTTTCTAACGAATTTATATCCATTCTGTAAAATGGAGACCAGAACTGAGCCTCATAATCTAGGTGAGGCCTTACTAATGATGTATAAAGCTGTAGTATAACCGCTGGACTTCCGTTGCTTACACCTACATATATCTTGTCACAGCCTCCACGAGGTATAGTGTATACTCCTGCATTGACTGGTTCATGGTGGTTCAATTTTGTCCTGGTTAGATTCCTTATGGAAGTGCTGGATGCGATGGCGACTCTAGTGTTAGTTTGTGCGAGTACCCTGCACACACACCTTGTGTGTGTGTGTCCAAAACAATCACAGACAGACGATCTTAACGATGCACGACAAGCCACTGGGGTGAAAATCTTTAGATCAAGAACTTCCACACTTCTTAGTGCATCATCAGGAGCTGTGTAATGTTGCAAGGGAAGCAACAGCAGAAATAGGGTATTTTTTTCAGAGTATGATAGTGCTGTGGCACCGGCCAGTCTCAAGAGTGAGAGGCTAGCATAATGCTAACTACATACCGGTCCCCCCAAACCCCACCCCATATGGGGTCGGGTGGGGTTGGCCTCACAGTTTTCAGATAGCATGAGGTAAAATATCTGGGAGATAGTTAATAGCCAGCCCTAAGCTTATAACCGCTGGGAACAGGTCATGTGTCATAAGAAGTTACATTACAATAGTGGAACATTTACATACAGAATGTAGCTAATGTGAACAACCTTCTAACTAATGAAATAGAGGGAATAAATCCATCATTTTGTCAACCGGTAATACTCGATGTCGCAGAAAGTTCTAAAATATTCAGAAAATACTCTCAGTGTCAATTAATATGTCTGTGTGAATTCTCCTATTCATGCTTTTCTTTCTTATAATAACTATACAATTCCTGATTATTTCTTTTTAACACCATTACTATCATTATTATCCACTATCCTTTACTATCATTATTAATAATATCATTATGATATTACTAACAACCTAATTCAGTAAACCACTGAACTAATTGCAATGTGTACCTTGTACTATTGTCCCTAGACGGGTTAGGACCTCAATAGGTCACTTTGCCTCTCTTTTGGTCTATCCTAGATTATTGCACATGTGCACCCATATGTAAATGAACCCCCATGACTACTTCCTTACTATTGATGTTATATCACTCAGGTTGCAGTCTGTATTGCAGCACACCTCCTAGAGCACCTGTAATATTACGATACCTGTATGCAGTAGTAACATAACAACGGTTATAACAACGGTCACAGCAGACCTAACATGTTAAATTAAATATCGACATTCGCGACGGACTTAACAAGATGTTATATATTATATCAACGTTCAGTTTACAGACTCAGGTCGAACATAACCAAAACATCACGAAACCCCCTGGCATAAATAGCACTCCTGCGCTTTTGTATAATATTGTTGTTTAAGACAGCGCACAATTGACTCCACTAAATAACTATCGAGTTTGTACAGCCCATAACTTGAGTTATATACAACATTCCTATCATGTTTCAAGAGGGAGGACTCAGTTATGTTACTTTCCATGATGGAACTGTTGGGTACAATTATCTGGGTGGCAGCCCACCCAGGTGGGTGACTGCATATTAATTGACACTGAGATTATTTCCTGAATATTCTAAAACTTTATGCGACATCAGGTATCACCGGCTGACAAAATGAGGGATTTATTCCCTCTATTTTATTAGTTAGAAGGTTGTTCACATTAGCTACATTCTGTATGTAAATGATCCACTATTGTAATGTAACTTCTTACGTCACATGACCTGTTCCCAGCGGTTAGAAGCTTAGGGCTGGCTAATAACTATCTCCTAATTATCCCGTATAAAGAAATTAGATCGAATAGAAATGACCCAAAATGGATGAATAATAGGTTCAAATATCTTCTAGGGCAGAAGAAAGGAATTTATAGACGCATCAAAAGAGGTGAGGGTCATCTTATGAATCAATATATTGACGTTAGGAGGGACGTGAAGTATTAAAAACCTTTTGTCTCCATTCACTCCTATCAAATATGCTCATACATGCTTGCTGGAAGTCCAAGCCCCTCACACACAAAACCTCATTTACCCCCTCCCTCCAACCTTTCCTACACCGACCCCTACCCCGCCTTCACTCCACTACAGATTTATACACTCTCGAAGTCATTCTACTTTGTTCCATCCTCTCTACATGTTCCAAACCACCTTAACAACCCCTACTCAGACCTCTGGATAATAGTCTTGGTAATCCCACACTTCCTCCTAATTTCCACACGTCGAAATATGCAATAAAATACCATTTTAGCACATTTTTCTGAGCTTTTTAATGTTTCATGTATTTTTGGAAAATAATATGAAATCTAAATTAATATTGATTTTTATAGATTTTTATTGGGATTTTTTAAAAATATGTAAATAATTCGCTGCTTTATATTCACACCACACATTGATCTCAGACATGACATCTCGACTGCCTCCAGCCTTCTCCTTGTTGCAACATTCACCACCCATGTTTCACACACATATAAGAGTGTTAGTATAACTATACTCTCATACATTCCCTTCTTTACTTCCACGGACAAAGTTCATTGTCTCCACAGACTCCTAAGTGCACCACTTACCCTTTTACCCTCATCAATTCTATGATTCCCTCATCCTTCCTAGACCCATCTGCTGACACGTGCACTCCTAAATATCTGAATACATTCACCTCCTCCATACTCTCTCCCTCCAATCTGATATCCAATCTTTCATCACCTAATCTTTTTGTTATCCTCATCACCTTACTCTTTCCTATATTCACTTTTAATTTCCTTCTTTTACATACCTTACCAAACTCATCCACCAATCTCTGCAACTTCTCTTCAGAATCTCCCAAAAGCACAGTGTCATTAACAAAAAGCAACTGTGACAACTTCCCACTTTGTGTTAGATTCTTTATCTTTTAACCCCACACCTCTTGCCAACACCCATGCAT
This sequence comes from Cherax destructor, assembly GCA_009830355.1. Taxonomy (NCBI): domain Eukaryota; kingdom Metazoa; phylum Arthropoda; class Malacostraca; order Decapoda; family Parastacidae; genus Cherax; species Cherax destructor. The sequence continues at coordinate 151,612 of WNWK01003122.1, read as the reverse complement.
TCCCTTCTCTTACAACCCCATCTATAAATATATTGAACAGCCATGGTGACATCACACCATATATATGTCGTGCCGATTAGGTAAAACTTGCGATTTTAGCTTAAATAGAAACGCTCTTCTTGCCATATAAGACAAGCGAAAATTTGTGTATGCAATAATTTCGCAAAAATCATTCTGAACCTAACGGAAAAAATATATTTCATTGTGTTTGTTTATTGTTAAATTAATGTTAACGTATCTAAAATATATTTAGTTGGGTTAGGCTAAATTAAATTGCGCTTGTTGTAATAAGGTTAGGTAGGTTTTCAAAGTTTCTCTTGGTACAAAATTATAAATTTTTACATTAACGTAAATGAAAAATATATATCTTTAAACGTATAAGAGAAATTTTTAGGAAGGACTTAATTTTAAATGAGTTCTTGCTAATTGACCAGTTTTACCTAATCGGCACGACATATATATGTATATATATATATATATATATATATATATATATATATATATATATATATATATATATATATATATATATATATATATATATATATATATATATGTCGTGCCGATTAGGTAAAACTGGTCAATTAGCAAGAACTCATCTAAAATTAAGTCCTTTCTAAAATGTTCTCTAATACGTTTAAAGATATATTTTTTCATTTATGTTAATGTAAGAATTTATAATTTTGTACCAAGAGAAACTTTGAAAACCTACCTAACCTTATTACAACAAGCGCAATTTAATTTAGCCTAACCCAACTAAATATATTTTAGATACGTTAACATTAATTTAATAATAAACAAACATAATGAAATATATTTTTCGTTTTGCTCAGAATGATTTTGGCGAAATTATTGCATACACAAATTTTCACTTGTCTTATATGGCAAGTTGAGCGTTGCTATTTAAGCCAAAATCGCAAGTTTTACCTAATCGGCACGACATATATATATATATATCATATATATATATATATATATATATATATATATATATATATATATATATATATATATATATATATATATATATATATATATATATATATATATGCAAGACAACCACTATGAAAAATAGAAGAATTCAAGCGCTTTCGTGACTACTCACATTATCAAGGAACTATAAAAGGAAACATGACAAGAAGGCTTATAAAGGGGCAGAATACACCTCACAGTCACATTACACTAACAAAGACTACACCTCACAGTAGCGTAACAACGCACGACTCTGTGAAGAGGAACATAAGAAAGGACCTGAAACTCTTCCCAAGAATTAAGATTAGTCCAATTTATCATTAAATTCTTCCCAAATTTTATTAATTATAAATGAATCCAATTTATATAAACCAAAAGAAATATTCATATTATTTTCAAAACTGCTTTTAATGAAACATGATTCTAGTATATTCCTCTCAACCATGGACTTGCTTGATACAACCTTCTCAGCATTTTGAAAATCAATTGGATGGGTAAAGTCTCACATGAATAAATAGAGCATTAGAATCTTGTCCAGTTCTAATGCTATATTTATGTTGTTTTAATCTTAGTTCAAGACTTTTACCAGTTTGACCATAATAAAATTTATCGCATATTTTACAGGGAATCTTATAGACACATCCGTCAGCATTTTGGGGAATTTTTATCAAAAGTCTTTTTACTGTATCAAGATTTTTAAATACAACTTTGATATTAAAATTCTTAAGAAAGGAAGGCATATCAACCAAGTTTTCATGGTAAGGAGAACCAACATATTTTTGGTTGAATAAGGTTGGTTGTCCTTTTTGGAATGTAAAAGTATTCCTAGCTATTTTAAAAGATTTTTCAATTATGTTTCTTGGGTATTTTAAATCATTAGCTATTTCATAAATTTTAGAGATTTCTTCATCTATGAACTCGGGACTACAAATACGTAAAGCTCTCAAAAACATTGAAGAAAAAACCGACACTTTAACTCTATCTTGATGTGAAGAGTAATAGTGTACATAGGAACAATTATTTGTAGGTTTTCTGTAAATTTTGAATTTAAAATCAATGTTACCCTTAATAATAAACACATCTAGGAAGGGCAATGAGTTATTTACTTCGAATTCAACAGTAAAATTTATAGAATGAGCTAAACTATTTAATTTAACAAGGAAATGGTTTATGTCTACATTCTTAGGCATAAGGCACAAAATATCATCAACATATCTATACCACTTAGCTCTATTGGGAAGGATAGTGTTAAGCAAAAAAGGGACAACCAACCTTATTCAACCAAAAATATGTTGGTTCTCCCTTACCATGAAAACTTGGTTGATATGCCTTCCTTTCTTAAGAATTTTAATATCAAAGTTGTATTTAAAAATCTTGATCCAGTAAAAAGACTTTTGATAAAAATTCCCCAAAATGCTGACGGATGTGTCTATAAGATTCCTGTAAAATATGCGATAAAGTTTATTATGGTCAAACTGGTAAAAGTCTTGAACTAAGATTAAAACAACATAAATATAGCATTAGAACTGGACAAGATTCTAATGCTCTATTTATTCATGTGAGAGACTTTAACCATCCAATTGATTTTCAAAATGCTGAGAAGGTTGTATCAAGCAAGTCCATGGTTGAGAGGAATATACTAGAATCATGTTTCATTAAAAGCAGTTTTGAAAATAATATGAATATTTCTTTTGGTTTATATACATTGGATTCATTTATAATTAATAAAATTTGGGAAGAATTTAATGATAAATTGACTAATCTTAATTCTTGGGAAGAGTTTCAGGTCCTTTCTTATGTTCCTCTTCACAGAGTCGTGCGTTGTTACGCTACTGTGAGGTGTTGTCTTTGTTAGTGTAATGTGACTGTGAGGTGTATTCTGCCCTTTATAAGCCTTCTTGTCATATTTCCTTTTATAGTTCCTTGATAATGTGAGTAGTCACGAAAGCGCTTGGAATTCTTCTATTTTTTCATAGTGGTTGTTTTGCATATTTTGATATCACCTGTTTACTGTGATCATTTTTGCATATATATATATATATATATATATATATATATATATATATATATATATTATATATATATATATATATATCTGCATTAACTATAAAGATCTATATCAACCAGCATATTAATATTGATAAATCAACCTTACAAGTTCGGACTTTGTACTATCTTCACCAACACAAGGTAAACAACAATGGTAATCAAGATTTATTTAATAAGCTGAACCATTAATTCAGCAGAGTATGGAAGACTCAAAGTGACAGACTTAATAAAGGAAATCAACCACCGGAGAGAGAACTTGATATGTCTCCCATGAGAGGTCAGCGAGTAACTGCCTGAGGTCAACCCCCACAGCCCAAACATTGGGTGTGATGACGTTGACTCACAGTGGTACGGCAGACACAGGCAGGTAAACCAGTGAGCCGGTAGGTAGCACGGGAAAGATTGCATGGCATGAAGAGTTATTAACATTATCAAGAGGGCCCTCACAACTGCCGGATGTCCAGCAATAAGGGAGCCACCTTAACTATGCAGATCTGATGGTAACCAGAAGCGTCCAGATGGTATCACCCTTCAAGCCCGAACAGACGATAAGCAGGTGGTGTGGGACTACACATGTGCATTCACATTCACTGTTATATATCTCCAATACTCCAGGAAGGAAGGAGGGGCAGCTGCCAGTTTCATCGAGTTTCAAAAGTCTAGAAAATATGGTAAACTTGCCCATCATTATGTTTGTTCCCATAGGCTCAGGGACCTTTGGCCGAAGGGGGCGCTAGTTTTCTGTTCCAGCGACGCAGCGCTGGGGTTCAGAAGGGTAATGCTTGCTGTATATTGGGCACGCGCCCCAGCTCTGAAGAGCTGGATGAGATTTTCACATTGTAGTAATATGCACTTGGAATGTATCCCTCAAACCTCATGTACATATGCCATCTTTGTACCAATAATGTATCTGATAAATCTTGAGTACCATATAAAATACACCTATATATATATATGTATATATATATATATATATATATATATATATATATATATATATATATATATATATATATATATATATATATATTTTTTTTTTTTTTTTTTATTAACACATCGGCCGATTCCCACCAAGGCAGAGTGGCCCGAAAAAAAAACTTTCATCATCATTCACTCCATCACTGTCTTGCCAGAAGGGTGCTTTACACTACAGTTATAAAACTGCAACATTAACACCCCTCCTTCAGAGTGCCGGCACTGTACTTCCCATCTCCAGAACTCAAGATCGGCCTGCCGGTTTCCTGAATCCCTTCATAAATGTTACTTTGCTCACACTCCAACAGCACGTCAAGTATTAAAACCATATGCCTCCATTCACTCCTATCAAATACGCTCACACATGCTTGCTGGAAGTCCAAGCCCTCGCACACAAAACTTCCTTTACCCCTCCCTCCAACCTTTCCTAGGCCGACCCCTACCCCGCCTTCCCTCCACTACAGATTTATACACTCTCGAAGTCACTCTGTCTCGTTCCATTCTTTTCTACATGTCCAAACCACCTCAACAACCCTCCTCAGCTCTCTGGACAATCGTTTTGGTAATCCCGCACCTCCTCCTAATTTCCAAACTCCGAATTCTCTGCATTATATTCACACCACACATTGACCTCAGACATGACATATCCACTGCCTCCAGCCTTCTCCTCGTTGCAACATTCATCACCCATGCTTCACACCCATATAAGAGCGTTGGTATAACTATACTCTCATACATTCCTCTTTACTTCCATGGACAAGGTTCTTTGTCTCCACAGACTCCGAAGTGCTCCACTCACCCTTTTCCCCTCATCAATTCTATGATTCACCTCATCCTTCATAGACCCATCCGCCGACATGTCCACTCCCAAATATCTGAATACATTCACCTCCTCCATACTCTCTCCCTCCAATCTGATATCCAATCTTTCGTCACCTATTCTTTTTGTTATCCTCATCACCTTACTCTTTCCTATATTCACTTTCAATTTTCTTCTTTTACACACCCTACCAAATTCATCCACCAACCTCTGCAGCTTCTCTTCAGAATCTCCCAAAAGCACAGTGTCATCAGCAAAAAGCAACTGTGACAACTCCCACTTTGTATTTGCTTCTTTATCTTTTAGCCCAACACCTCTTGCCAAGACCCTCGCATTCACTTCTCTTACAACCCCATCTATAAATATATTGAACAACCACGGTGACATCACACATCCTTGTCTAAGGCCCACTTTTACTGGGAAATAGTCCCCTTCCCTCCTACACACTCTAACCTGAGCCTCACTATCCTCATAAAAACTCTTCACTGCTTTCAGTAACCTTCCTCCTATTCCATACACCTGCAACATCTGCCACATTGCCCCCTATCTACCCTATCATACGCCTTTTCCAAATCCATAAATGCCACAAAAACATCTTTACCCTTATCCAAATACTGTTCACCTATATGTTTCACTGTAAACACTTGGTCTACACACCCCTACCTTTTCCCAAAGCCCCTTGTTCATCTGCTATCCTGCTTTCTGTTTTACTCTTAATTCTTTCAATAATAACTCTACCATACACTTTACCAGGTACACTCAACAGACTTATTCCCCTATAATTTTTGCACTCTTTTGTCCCCTTTGCCTTTATACAAAGGAACAATACACGCGCTCTGCCAATCCCTAGGTACCTTACCTCTTCCATACATTTATTAAATAATAGCACCAACCACTCCAAAATTATATCCCCACCTGCTTTTAACATTTCTATCTTTATCCCATCAATCCCAGCTGCCTTACCCCTTTCATTCTACCCACTGCCTCACGAACTTCCCTACACCCACAACTGGCTCTTCCACACTCCTACAAGATGTTATTCCTCCTTGCCCTACACACGAAATCACAGCTTCCTGTCTTCATCAACATTTAACAACTCCTCAAAATATTCTCTCCATCTTCCCGATACCTCTAACTCTCCATTTAATAACTCTCCTCTCCTATTTTTAACTGTCAAATCCATTTGTTCTCTAGGCTTCTCAACTTATTAATCTCATTCCAAAACTTTTTTTTATTTTCAACAAAATTTGCTGATAACATCTCACCCACTCTCTCATCTGCTCTCTTTACATTGCTTCACCACTCTTTAACCTCTCTTTTTCTCTCCATATACTCTTCCCTCCTTGCATCACTTCTACTTTGTAAAAACCTCTCATATGCTAACTTTTCTCCCTTACTACTCTCTTTACATCATCATTCCACCAATGCTCCTCTTCCCTCCCGCACCCACTCGCCTGTAACCACAAACTTCTGCTGAACACTCTAACACTACATTTTTAAATCTACCCCATACATTTTCGATCCCATTGCCTACACTCTCACTAGCCCATCTATCCTCAATAGTTGTTTATATCTTACCCTAACTGCCTCCTCTTTTAGTTTATAAACCTTCACCTCTCTCTTACTTACTGATTCTATTTTCCTTGTATCCCATCTACCTTTTACTCCCACTGTAGCTATAACTAAAAGTGATCTGATATATCTGTAGCCCTCTATAAACATGCACATCCTGAAGTCTACTCAACAGTCTTTTATCTACCAATACATAGTCCAACAAACTACTGTCATTACGCCCTACATCATATCTTGTATACTTATTTATCCTCTTTTCTAAAATATGTATTACCTATAACTAAACCCCTTTCTATACAAAGTTCAATCAAAGGGCTCCCATTATCATTTACACCTGGCACCCCAAACTTACCTACCACACCCTCTCTGCATGTTTCTCCCACTTTAGCATTTAGGTCCCCTACCACAATTACTCTCTCATTTGGTTCAAAAGTTCCTATACATTCGCTTAACATCTCCCAAAATCTCTCTCTCTCCTCTACACTCTCTTCTCCAGGTGCATACACGCTTATTATGACCCACTTTCGCATCCGACCCTTATTTTAATCCACATAATCCTTGAATTTACACATTCATATTCCCTCTTTTCCTTCCATAACTGATCCTTCAACATTATTGCTACCCCTTCCTTAGCTCTAACTCTCTCAGATACTCCTGACTTAATCCCATTTATTTCTCCCCACTGAAACTCGCCTACCCCTTCAGCTTTGTTTCGCTTAGGGCCAGGACATCCAACTTCTTTTCATTCATAACATCGGCAATCATCTCTTTCTTATCATCCGCACTACATCCACGCACATTCAGACAACCCAATTTTATAAAGTTTTTCTTCTTCTCGTTTTTAGTAGATTTGTACAGGAGAAGGGGTTACTAGCCCATATATATATATATATATATATATATATATATATATATATATATATATATATATATATATATATATATATATATATATATATATATATATATATATACAGTGGAACCTCGGTACTCGAACTTAATTCGTTCCAGAAGGCTGTTCGAGTGCCAATCTGTTCGAGTACTGAACGAATTTTTCCCATAAGGAATAATGTAAATTTGATTAATTCGTTTCAGACCCCCAAAAATACACTTACAGCGACTTTGCGGTATATTTTCGCATGGTATTTATGATTGTATTCTCGTTTTCTTGGTCTCATTTGATAGAATGAAAAATGAATTACAGAATTAGAGATGATTTTGAATGGTTTACAGACTAAAAGTATCTTGAAATTGAGCTCAGAGTAGCTGAAATGATCGATTTTTGCTGATGTTCAAGAGCAAACAAATCACGTCACGCGTCCAATACACGTCAACTGGTGGGTCTAATATGCTTTCACAAATGTGCTGATATTATTTATACCATTTTTTCAATAATGCAGTAGTCTGCATAACAATAAATCTTCTATTTTTTGTGTGAATAAAAATCAAAATGGAAAGCAAGCGTAATATAAGAGGGGCCCGAAGCGGGAGGAGCTATAGGAGAGAGAGGGGGAGGGGCCAGCAGAAGGAGCATTCAGTATCTGATGAGTCGTCTTGATAGCTGGATACTAGCGGTAGCGTGAATACAATGTTGTGTAATTACACTAATATTAGTAATAAAGGTTATCTATCTATCACATTTATTCCAACTTGATATCAGAAACACGATAGACAGCTAGAAGAACAATAAAGACGCCAAAATTAATAAAAGTCATATTATATGGAGAGGCAGCGGGGGTGTTTACATCAGGGCAAACACACTCCAACCAATTTTCTTTTTGGTTGACTGTTATCACTTATCTTATTAGGTCCCATGGTGACTTATTTATACAAATAATATAAAAAAAACACCCAAAAAATCGAAGAAACACGAAATAATTTACAGTAAAGTTCAGCGGAGTTTTGGACTGAGCGACAACTGCTGGGAGACTGACACACATGTTCTGACACACATGTTCTGACACACATGTTCTGACACACATGTTCTGACACACATGTTCTGACACACATGTTCTGACACACATGTTCTGACACACATGTTCTGACACACGTGTTCTGACACACATGTTTGTTTGGTCGAGTGCCAAACAAATGGTCAACTACCGAGCGATTTTTTTTTACTGAAGAAAGCGTTTGAGTACCGAATTGTTCGAGTATGGAGCTGTTCGAGTACCGAGGCTCCACTGTATATATATATATATGTCATGCCGCGTAGGTAAAATTGGTCAATTATTAAGAACACATTTAAAATTAAATCATTTCTAAAATTTTCTCTTATACGTTTAAAGATATATATTTTTCCATTTATGTTAATGTAAAAATTAATAATTTTGTACCAAAAGAACCTTAGAAAACTTACCTAACATTATAACAAGTGCAATTTAATTTAGCTGAATCTAACTAAATATATTTTAGATAAGTTTATAATAATTTAATAATAAACAAACACAATTAAATATATATTTTTTCGTTAGGTTCAGAATGATATTTGCGAAATTATTGCATACACAAATTTTCGCTTGCTTTATTCGGCAAGAAGAGCGTTGCTATTTAAGCCATATATCTATCTATCGATCGATATATATATATATATATATATATATATATATATATATATATATATATATATATATATATAGAGAAGAGAGAGAGAGAGAGAGAGAGTGAAGACATAAATTATTATTACTTGAGTCGTGGAAATGGGAAGTACAATGCCTGCACTTTAAAGGAGGGCACTGAGATATTGGTGTTTTGGAGGGATTTTCTGAACTGTCGTATCTTAGGTCCTCTGCAAAGACAGTGATTATGTATGTGTGAGGTGAAAGTGTTGAATGATGATGAAAGTATTTTCTTTGGGGGTTTTCTTCTTTTGGGTCACCCTGCCTCGGTGGGAGACGACCGACGTTGAAAAAAAAGCGTTCTAGAGTAACGAGGAGATCAGAGGTATGGGACACATTTAAAAAAGAAGCGTTTGAAAGCGCAGCAATTTTTTATAGATACTAATTGGGTTTAGGGAAGTTTGTGCAGTGAGGAAGAGGAATGACTGTCGGAATAATAATTTTCCTGAGTGTTTTAGGCAGACAAAATTAGAATTTGAGAGGTTTTACAAGCAAAACATTTATTCCAAAAGCAGAGAGATAAATTATAAATTAATACAGTTTGAGGGAGTGCAAAAAAAAAGAGCAAATAAGAGAATAATGAATAAATCTTTATTAGGGAATTTTGTTGAAAATAAAAAAAATTGGTAGAAATTAATGAATATTGAAACCCCAGGAAACATATGACCAAGACAGATAAAAATGATAGAGAGAATTTAGATGGCGGGTGGAAGAACTGATAACGATGGAGAAAATATTTTGAGGAGTAATTAAATATTGATGATGAAAAGGACGTGTTGGTATCATGCACTGGGCATGGAGGAACAGTATCATGCACTGGGCATGGAGGAACAGTATCATACACTGGGCATGGAGGAACAGTATCATACACTGGGCATGGAGGAACAGTATCATGCACTGGGCATGGAGGAACAGTATCATGCACTGGGCATGGAGGAACAGTATCATGCACTGGGCATGGAGGAACTGTATCATGCACTGGGTATGGAGGAACAGTATCATGCACTGGGTATGGAGGAACAGTATCATGCACTGGGCATGGAGGAACAGTATCATGCACTGGGTATGGAGGAACAGTATCATGCACTGGGCATGGAGGAACAGTATCATGCACTGGGTATGGAGGAACAGTATCATGCACTGGGCATGGAGGAACAGTATCATACACTGGGCATGGAGGAACAGTATCTTGCACTGGGTATGGAGGAACAGTATCATGCACTGGGTATGGAGGAACAGTATCATGCACTGGGCATGGAGGAACAGTATCATGCACTGGGTATGGAGGAACAGTATCATGCACTGGGCATGGAGGAACAGTATCATGCACTGGGTATGGAGGAACAGTATCATGCACTGGGCATGGAGGAACAGTATCATGCACTTGGCATGGAGGAACAGTATCATGCACTGGGTATGGAGGAACAGTATCATGCACTGGACATGGAGGAACAGTATCATGCACTGGGCATGGAGGAACAGTATCATGCACTGGGCATGGAGGAACAGTATCATGCACTGGGCATGGAAGAACAGTATCATGCACTGGGCATGGAGGAACAGTATCATGCACTGGGCATGGAGGAACAGTATCATGCACTGGGCATGGAGGAACAGTATCATGCACTGGGCATGGAGGAACAGTATCATGCACTGGGCATGGAGGAACAGTATCATGCACTGGGTATGGAGGAACAGTATCATGCACTGGGCATGGAGGAACAGTATCATGCACTGGGTATGGAGGAACAGTATCATGCACTGGGCATGGGGGAACAGTATCATGCACTGGGTATGGAGGAACAGTATCATGCACTGGGCATGGAGGAACAGTATCATGCACTGGGTATGGAGGAACAGTATCATGCACTGGGCATGGAGGAACAGTATCATGCACTGGGCATGGAGGAACAGTATCATGCACTGGGCATGGAGGAACAGTATCATGCACTGGGCATGGAGGAACAGTATCATGCACTGGGCATGGAGGAACAGTATCATGCACTGGGCATGGAGGAACAGTATCATGCACTGGGCATGGAGGAACAGTATCATGCACTGGGCATGGAGGAACAGTATTATGCACTGGGCATGGAGGAACAGTATCATGCACTGGGCATGGAGGAACAGTATCATGCACTGGGTATGGAGGAACAGTATCATGCACTGGGCATGGAGGAACAGTATCATGCACTGGGTATGGAGGAACAGTATCATGCACTGGGCATGGAGGAACAGTATCATACACTGGGCATGGAGGAACAGTATCTTGCACTGGGTATGGAGGAACAGTATCATGCACTGGGTATGGAGGAACAGTATCATGCACTGGGCATTAAGGAACAGTATCATGCACTGTGTATGGAGGAACAGTATCATGCACTGGGCATGGAGGAACAGTATCATGCACTTGATATGGAGGAACAGTATCATGCACTGGGCATGGAGGAACAGTATCATGCACTGGGCATGGAGGAACAGTATCATGCACTGGGTATGGAGGAACAGTATCATGCACTGGGCATGGAGGAACAGTATCATGCACTGGGCATGGAGGAACAGTATCATGCACTGGGCATGGAGGAACAGTATCATGCACTGGGCATGGAGGAACAGTATCATGCACTGGGCATGGAGGAACAGTACCATGCACTGGGCATGGAGTAACAGTATCATGCACTGGGCATGGAGGAACAGTATCATGCACTGGGCATGGAGGAACAGTATCATGCACTGGGTATGGAGGAACAGTATCATGCACTGGGCATGGAGGAACAGTATCATGCACTGGGTATGGAGGAACAGTATCATGCACTGGGCATGGGGAACAGTATCATGCACTGGGTATAGAGGAACAATATCATGCACTGGGCATGGAGGAACAGTATCATGCACTGGGTATGGAGGAACAGTATCATGCACTGGGCATGGAGAAAAAGTATCATGCACTGGGTATGGAGGAACAGTATCATGCACTGGGCATAGAGGAACAGTATCATGCACTGGGTATGGAGGAACAGTATCATGCACTGGGTATGGAGGAACAGTATCATGCACTGGGCATGGGGAACAGTATCATGCACTAGGTATGGAGGAACAGTATCATGCACTGGGCATGGAGGAACAGTATCATGCACTGGGTATGGAGGAACAGTATCATGCACTGGGCATGGAGGAACAGTATAATGCACTGGGCATGGAGGAACAGTATCATGCACTGGGTATGGAGGAACAGTATCATGCACTGGGTATGGAGGAACAGTATCATGCACTGGGCATGGAGGAACAGTATCATGCACTGGGCATGGAGGAACAGTATCATGCACTGGGCATGGAGGAACAGTATCATGCACTGGTCATGGAGGAACAGTATCATGCACTGGGCATGGAGGAACAGTATCATGCACTGGGCATGGAGGAACAGTATCATGCACTGGGCATGGAGGAACAGTATCATGCACTGGGCATGGAGGAACAGTATCATGCACTGGGCATGGAGGAACAGTATCATGCACTGGGCATGGAGGAACAGTATCATGCACTGGGTATGGAGGAACAGTATCATGCACTGGGCATGGAGGAACAGTATCATGCACTGGGTATGGAGGAACAGTATCATGCACTGGGCATGAGGGAACAGTATCATGCACTGGGTATGGAGGAACAGTATCATGCACTGGGCATGGAGGAACAGTATCATGCACTGGGTATGGAGGAACAGTATCATGCACTGGGCATGGAGGGACAGTATCATGCACTGGGTATGGAGGAACAGTATCATGCACTGGGTATGGAGGAACAGTATCATGCACTGGGCATGGAGGAACAGTATCATGCACTGGGTATGGAGGAACAGTATCATGCACTGGGCATGGAGGAACAGTATCATGCACTGGGCATGGAGGAACAGTATCATACACTGAGCATGGAGGAACAGTATAATGCGTTCAGCATGGAGGAACAGTATCATACACTGAGCATGGAGGAACAGTATCATACACTGGGCATGGAGGAACAGTATCATGCACTGGGCATGGAGGAACAGTATCATACACTGAGCATGGAGGAACAGTATCATACACTGGGCATGGAGGAACAGTATCATGCACTGGGCATGGAGGAACAGTATCATACACTGAGCATGGAGGAACAGTATCATGCACTGGGTATGGAGGAACAGTATCATGCACTGGGCATGGAGGAACAGTATCATGCACTGTGTATGGAGGAACAGTATCATGCACTGGGCATAGAGGAACAGTATCATGCACTGGGTATGGAGGAACAGTATCATGCACTGGGCATGGAGGAACAGTATCATGCACTGGGTATGGAAGAACAGTATCATGCACTGGGCATGGAGGAACAGTATCATACACTGGGTATGGAGGAACAGTATCATGCACTGGGTATGGAGGAACAGTATCATGCACTGGGCATGGAGGAACAGTATCATACACTGAGCATGGAGGAACAGTATCATACACTGAGCATGGAGGAACAGTATCATGCACTGGGTATGGAGGGACAGTATCATGCACTGGGCATGGAGGAACAGTATCATGCACTGGGCATGGAGGAACAGTATCATACACTGGGCATGGAGGAACAGTATCATGCACTGGGCATGGAGGAACAGTATCATACACTGAGCATGGAGGAACAGTATCATGCACTGGGCATGGAAGAACAGTATCATGCACTGAGCATGGAGGAACAGTATCATACACTGAGCATGGAGGAACAGTATCATACACTGGGCATGGAGGAACAGTATCATGCACTGGGCATGGAGGAAAAGTATCATACACTGGGTATGGAAGAACAGTATCATGCACTGAGCATGGAGGAACAGTATCATACACTGAGCATGGAGGAACAGTATCATACACTGGGCATGGAGGAACAGTATCATACACTGAGCATGGAGGAACAGTATCATACACTGGGCATGGATGAACAGTATCATGCACTGGGCATGGAGGAACAGTATCATACACTGGGCATGGAGGAACAGTATCATACACTGGGCATGGAGGAACAGTATCATACACTGAGCATGGAGGAACAGTATCATACACTGGGCATGGATGAACAGTATCATGCACTGGGCATGGAGGAACAGTATCATACACTGGGCATGGAGGAACAGTATCATACACTGGGCATGGAGGAACAGTATCATACACTGGGCATGGAGGAACAGTATCATGCACTGGGCATAGAGGAATAGTATCATGCACTTGGCATGGAGGAACAGTATCATACACTGAGCATGGAGGAACAGTATCATACACTGAGCATGGATGAACAGTATCATGCACTGGGCATGGAGGAACATTATCATGCGCTGGGCATACACTGGCCACTACTCTTTTTAATGTTATGTATGGATCCTGCCTCCACTTCATCACTTCCCAGACTATTCTACTTCCTGACAACTTTGTGACTGAAGAAATACTTCCTAACATCCCTGTGATTCATCTGAGTCTTCAACTTCCAACTGTGTCCCATCTCAGGAACATCCTGTATCTGTCTACCTTGTCGATTCCTCTCAGTATTTTATACAGTGATAGTCACGGCATTATGCCGCCCCTCCCCCACACACATACGAAAACACAAACACATATTATGATATATATATATATATATATATATATATATATATATATATATATATATATATATATATATATATATATATATATATATATATATATATATATATATATATCTGCACACTTACTGAGGTTTTAATAATTGATGCTGCGTCCTTTAATCACGTCCCTCAGCCGTGTAGGAAGACTCTCACACAAATTCTTGAGGGTTTGGGGAGATATATTATTCCATGCCTCATGTAGAGCAGCCTCCAGCCTTGGAATGGAACTGATATCCTTGCCCAGTAAACTTCGTTTCACTACTGACCAGAGGTTTTCAATAGGGTTTAAGTCTGGGGAATTTCCTGGCCAGTCATTAAAGAACCTCACTTCACAGTCCTTAAGCCACTAAACTACAGATTTGGCGGTATGACACGGTGCACCGTGTCATACACGTACCCCACGGTTACAGGTGATGGTGAAGGTTGCTTCATCACTCCAAAGTACTTCACAACACTGTTGAGGAGTCCAGTGAAGATATTTCTTTGCATAATCCAGCCTACGTTTCTTCTGTGGCTTGGAGAGGATCGGTTTCTTAACCTGGTGGTGACTACTGTAACCCAGTTCTGACACACTTCTTAACAGTTCTTACAGACACCTCTGAGAGAAGATGTGGGTTCTTTTCTTTCATTTCTCTAGCAGTTATCTTAGGTGTATTCCCTAACTGCTTCTTTAACACAGTTAAGGTACGAACAGATGTCTTCTTCGAGGGGTCAGGCCGAGGGCAGACGGTAACTCGACACTGCCATCAGCCTCGAAACGCTGCACCCAGTTCCTCACTGAACGCTCACACACACCAACATTCTCCACTATTCCTTTCGTCTGTTGCCCAGCTTTGTGAAGCCCTATGAGTAGAGCTATAGTTTCAGGTGTTAAAGACTTCGTTTTGCCCATAATCAAACATTTATAGCCATAAAACCAAAGGGAACACCGAACAAAAGATGGGGCGGATGAGAAACAAAAGTGCAACACTTGCTCTCACTACGGCAGCCACATGAGCACTGAGGAGTCACTGTGGAGTGTGGCGGCAGGCTGTGACATCATGCTAACGGCTGTTACCTGGCATAATGTACTGACGAAAAAAGACCTCCCTGTATGTTAGGCCTTTTATTTTCGTCACGGCATTATGCCGGGGCGCTCACCCGGCATAATGCCGTGACTGGCATCTGTTAGTCTCTCAGTGGTTCAGGGGATCACCTTCCTCGGGTCCCAGTCCTGACAACGTAGGTTGCAGAGGATATATTATAGGATTAAAAACTGTTATGAAACAAATATTTAAGTAAAAGTATGATGGAAAACAATGCAAGTAGATGTTTGTAAGATTTGCCTGTCATCTTACACGTTCTTAAAACTGAAAGAAAATATCAACAACAGACAACAAGAAGGTACTACTGCTCTGTCAAATAGCTGTGAAATTGAAACCTATTATTTATCTTTTTTGCTCTTTCAATGGATAGCTGATCTTCATCATGAACAAGTTAGATCACAGGTTAATCTTCCAAATTCCTATTTACACTCGCATACAAATACCTTAACTGACCAGTATGCTTCTTAACAGTCTCTAATACTACAATATTAACTTTCCAGCCATGAGAGGCCTGGTCTGAGAGCCATGAGAGGCCTGGTCTGAGAGCCATGAGAGGCCTGGTCTGAGAGCCATGAGAGGCCTGGTCTGAGAGCCATGGGAGGCCTGGTCTGAGAGCCATGAGAGGCCTGGTCTGAGAGCCATGAGAGGCCTGGTCTGAGAGCCATGAGAGGCCTGGTCTGAGAGCCATGAGAGGCCTGGTCTGAGAGCCATGAGAGGCCTGGTCTGAGAGCCATGAGAGGCCTGGTCTGAGAGCCATGAGAGGCCTGGTCTGAGAGCCATGAGAGGCCTGGTCTGAGAGCCATGAGAGGCCTGGTCTGAGAGCCATGAGAGGCCTGGTCTGAGAGCCATGAGAGGCCTGGTCTGGGAGAGGCCTGGTCTGAGAGCAGAGGCCTGGTCTGAGAGCCATGAGAGGCCTGGTCTGAGAGCCATGAGAGGCCTGGTCTGAGAGCCATGAGAGGCCTGGTCTGAGAGCCATGAGAGGCCTGGTCTGAGAGCCATGAGAGGCCTGGTCTGAGAGCCATGAGAGGCCTGGTCTGAGAGCCATGAGAGGCCTGGTCTGAGAGCCATGAGAGGCCTGGTCTGAGAGCCATGAGAGGCCTGGTCTGAGAGCCATGAGAGGCCTGGTCTGAGAGCCATGAGAGGCCTGGTCTGAGAGCCATGAGAGGCCTGGTCTGAGAGCCATGAGAGGCCTGGTCTGAGAGCCATGAGAGGCCTGGTCTGAGAGCCATGAGAGGCCTGGTCTGAGAGCCATGAGAGGCCTGGTCTGAGAGCCATGAGAGGCCTGGTCTGAGAGCCATGAGAGGCCTGGTCTGAGAGCCATGAGAGGCCTGGTCTGAGAGCGAGCACTCCAGAAGATAATTACCAGATTGACTTACACATAACTAACAGAGATGGTACGAGAGGATCTCAAGAAGACAGTAACAAGTAGTGTCCATCAGCGGGGCTTAAAATGTCCGGGCGCGCGCACACGCACACGCACGCACACGCACACGTACACGCACACGTACACACACACACACACACACACACACACACACACACACACACACACACAGAAGAACACAGATTGAGTTGATTGGGCCACTTACAAGTGTAAAGAACACACATTGAGGAAATGGGACCACTTACAAATGTACAGAACATAGATTGAGGAGATGAGACCACTTACAAGTGTACAGAACATAGATTGAGTTGATGAATACAGTGTACAGAACACAGCATTGAGAAGTGTACAGAACAAGATGAGGATGGACCACTTACAAGTGTACAGAACAAAGATTGAGAAGATGGGACCACTTACAAGTGTACAGAACAAAGACTGAGAAGATGGGACCACTTACAAGTGTACAGAACAAAGATTGAGAAGATGGGACCACTTACAATGTAAAGAAAAGATGGGAACCACTTACAAGTGTACATAACTAAAGATTGAGGAGAAGATGGGACCACTTACAAGTGTACAGATCAAAAGATTGTGGAGAAGATGGGACCACTTACAAGTGTACACAGCAAAAGATTGAGAAGATGGGACCACTTACAAGTGTATAGAACAAAGAATGAGAAGATTTGACCACTTACAAGTGTACAGAACAACGAGTAAGAAGATGGGACCATTACAAGTGTACATAACACAAATTGAGAAGATGGGGCCACTTACAAGTGAACAGAATATATGTTGAGGAGATGGGACCACTTACAAGTGTACAGAACACAGATTGAGGAGATGGGACCACTTACAAGTGTACAGAACATAGATTGAGGAGATGGGACCACTTACAAGTGTACAGAACACAGATTGAGGAGATGGGACCACTTACAATGTACAGAACACAGATTGAGGAGATGGGACCACTTACAAGTGTACAGAACACAGATTGAGGAGATGGGACCACTTACAAGTGTACAGAACACAGATTGAGGAGATGGGACCACTTACAAGTGTACAGAACACAGATTGAGGAGATGGGACCACTTACAAGTGTACAGAACACAGATTGAGGAGATGGGACCACTTACAAGTGTACAGAACACAGATTGAGGAGATGGGACCACTTACAAGTGTACAGAACACAGATTGAGGAGATGGGACCACTTACAAGTGTACAGAACACAGATTGAGGAGATGGGACCACTTACAAGTGTACAGAACACAGATTGAAGAGATGGGACCACTTACAAGTGTACAGAACATAGATTGAGGAGATAGGACCACTTACAAGTCGAGTTGAACATTTTACTGATAATAAAATGGAAATGAGTTTATTTTCTAATTTCTTAAAATTGATTAATTTTTATAAATTGTTTTGTTTAATTCCTCCTAAAAGAAGACACAAACGATGTCCCAGTAATTAATAATTATAGAGGACCTCAAGAAAGTAAATTATTGGACATAGTCATTGAACATGGTCGTCAAACGAGTTCAGTAATAAAGCATGTGTCCCCTGGGCCCTACCAACTGTTTTTTAAGAGTTCTTACACAAGGCAAAATGGAACTTAGTGAGCCACTCTTTAGTCTGTTTAATATTTGTATCACCGCAAACTTGTATGGTGTTGAATATGTTGCAAATAACATATGTGTTTCTTTTCTATAAAATGAAAATTAAGTCTTTACCGCAGAATTGCCGACCAGTAAGAATGACTTCAGTATAGGCAAAATTGTTAGAATTAATAAGTAAGAATAATTAGAAGCCACCATGATGTCTTACTAAGAAGCCACCTTGATGTGCATACTTAGAAGCCACCTTCATGAATATACTTAGAAGCCACCTTCATGAATATACTTCGAAGCCACCTTCATGAACATTCTTAGAAGCCACCTTCATGAACATTCTTAGAAGCCACCTTCATGAACATACTTAGAAGCCACCTTCATGAACATACTTAGAAGCCATTTTCATGAACATATTTAGAAGCCATTTTCATGAACATACTTAGAAGCCACCTTCATGAACATACTTAGAAGCCACCTTCATGAACATTCTTAGAAGCCACCTTCATGAACATACTTAGAAGCCATTTTCATGAACATATTTAGAAGCCATTTTCATGAACATACTTAGAAGCCACCTTCATGAACATACTTAGAAGCCACCTTCATGAACATTCTTAGAAGCCACCTTCATGAACATTCTTAGAAGCCACCTTCATGAACATACTTAGAAGCCACCTTTAAGAACATACTTAGAAGCCACCTTCATGAACATACTTAAAAACACCTTCATGAACATACTTAGAAGCCACCTTCATGAAGATACTTAGAAGCCACCTTCATGAACATACTTAGAAGCCACCTTCATGAACATACTTAGAAGCCACCTTCATGAACATACTTAGAAGCCACCTTTATGAACATACTTAGAAGCCACTTTCATGAACATACTTAGAAGCCACCTTCATGAACATACTTAGAAGCCACCTTTATGAACATACTTAGAAGCCACCTTCATGAACATACTTAGAAGCCACCTTCATGAACATTCTTAGAAGCCACCTTCATGAACATTCTTAGAAGCCACCTTCATGAACATACTTAGAAGCCATTTTCATGAACATACTTAGAAGCCACCTTCATGAACATACTTAGAAGCCACATTCATGAACATTCTTAGAAGCCACCTTCATGAACATACCTAGAAGCCACCTTTATGAACATACTTAGAAGCCACCTTCATGAACATACTTAGAAGCCACCTTCATGAACATACTTATAAGCCACCTTCATGAACATACGTAGAAACCACCTTCATGAACATACTTAGAAGCCACCTTCATGAACATACTTAGAAGCCATTTTCATGAACATATTTAGAAGCCACCTTCATGAACATACTTAGAAGCCACCTATGAACATTTAGAAGCCACTTCATAACACTTAGAAGCCACCTTCATGAACATTCTTTAGCCATTCATGAACATACTTAGAAGCCACCTTTAAGAACATACTTAGAAGCCACCTTCATGAACATACTTAAAACCACCTTCATGAACATACTTAGAAGCCACCTTCATGAACATACTTAGAAGCCACCTTCATGAACATACTTAGAAGCCACCTTCATGAACATACTTAGAAGCCACCTTCATGAACATACTTAGAAGCCACCTTTATGAACATACTTAGAAGCCACCTTCATGAACATACTTAGAAGCCATTTTCATGAACATACCTAGAAGCCACCTTCATGAACATACTTAGAAGCCACCTTCATGAACATTCTTAGAAGCCACCTTTATGAACATACTTAGAAGCCACCTTCATGAACATTCTTAGAAGCCACCTTCATGAACATTCTTAGAAGCCACCTTCATGAACATACTTAGAAGCCATTTTCATGAACATACTTAGAAGCCACCTTCATGAACATACTTAGAAGCCACCTTCATGAACATTCTTAGAAGCCACCTTCATGAACATACTTAGAAGCCACCTTTATGAACATACTTAGAAGCCACCTTCATGAACATACTTAAAAACCACCTTCATGAACATACTTAGAAGCCACCTTTATGAACATACTTAGAAACCACCATCATGAGCATAATTAGACTGAGTCACAACAAGAATTAAATAGGGGTCGTTCTTACCTTACAAATTTACTGACTTTCTTCAGTAAGGTATTTGAAGCGGTAGATTATGCCAGAGTATGTTGTTCTTTAGTTGAATTTCGGTAATTCTTTAAAAAGTAAAATGAGTCTTTGAAGCGGTATGGAAACTTTTTTTTTATGGATGACGCCGTTTGCTTGATGTTTAAGCTTCTCAAGTCGGTAAAAAACACATGGGTTACAATGTTAAATAGCAGATAGAAGAGCAAGGGAAGTATAAGAACAGTTGCCTAATCCAGTGTAGGTGACTGGAGACAACAGGTCACTGAAGTGGTAATGCAGGTTTATTGTGTAGTGTCAAGTTTTTCTTGGTGTTTTTCCAGTAATTGGCGGGCCATTTGCTTTGTGATTTGAAAATTTCCTTGGTGTAGTGTAACGGCGTTAGATACATTGATTACAGTAGTAGATTCTAAGACATTTTAGTCTCTATTTATCAATTTAATTGATAATTCTGCTTCTGACTGTTTTGTAAGATGGTTGATGTATGCAACATGCATGTGTCTGTTCCTTGAGGTTTTTCTGGTGTATATCTTGTGACAATCATTACATGGGATGGAGAATACACTAGTTCTTTTTATTTTTTTTTTTGTTACTTTTTTTATGGCAGTGAAGGTTGAATCAACAGTTCTGTTGTTGGTTATGTTTAGATTTTTGGCAAGGTGGATGAGCCCATTACCAGTACTATTAGTGCAATAGATTTTGTAAAAAAAAAATATCCTTGCCTCTTTTATCTTTTCATCTTCACTTTTTCCTTACTTTTTGCAATGGTATTATTTAAACAAGCAGAGAGAATATTGGGCATGTGGTCTACAAAGTTTCCTAAGCTTGCACAAGGAAGAAAAAAAACCGAATGTCATTGTTGCTGTCCCTGTCACAGAAGGCACTCCGTATACCGTGCTTGCAAATCACCAACTACAAGAATGGTCTAACCCTTGCCTTTCCACTGTATTAATTTTGGAGCACAGCAAAAGAACTATAAGTTTTCACCGTTTCAACTGGTATCCTCTTCCTTGTTTAGGGAATGCATCTTGTGTTCCTTTCTAGGAAGCTTTCTCCAGCTCTACCTTCATCTGAAGGTACAGCTGCTCAAATCTCGAAGACGAATTCCTTAACACTTTAAACCTTAGCACAGACTTCACTAAGCAGGTCTTCAATGGAGAAAGGTTATCGTACCTCAGCCCACTGAATTTTTTCGCTAAGGCATTTGAAGTATGCAACTGACTGGGCTCCACAACAGACTGATACAAAAACTGGCGACCCACAATACTGAACGAGAACTCCTCTCCTACATCGAGACACGAGAACTCCTCTCCTACATCAGACACGAGAACTCCTCTCCTACATCAAGACACGAGAACTCCTCTCCTACATCAAGACACGAGAACTCCTCTCCTACATCAAGCACGAGAACTCCTCTCCTACATCAAGACACAGAGAGAACTCCTCTCCTACATCAAGGCACGAGAACTCCTCTCCTACATCAAGGCACGAGAACTCCTCTCCTACATCAAGGCACGAGAACTCCTCTCCTACATCAAGACACGAGAACTCCTCTCCTACATCAAGGCACGAGAACTCCTCTCCTACATCAAGGCACGAGAACTCCTCTCCTACATCAAGGCACGAGAACTCCTCTCCTACATCAAGGCACGAGAATCCTCTCCTACATCAAGGCACGAGAACTCCTCTCCTACATCAAGGCACGAGAACTCTTCTCCTACATCAAGACACGAGAACTCCTCTCCTACATCAAGACACGAGAACTCCTCTCCTACATCAAGACACGAGAACTCCTCTCCTACATCAAGGCACGAGAACTCCTCTCCTACATCAAGGCACGAGAACTCTTCTCCTACATCAAGGCACGAGAACTCCTCTCCTACATCAAGGCACGAGAACTCCTCTCCTACATCAAGACACGAGAACTCCTCTCCTACATCAAGGCACGAGAACTCCTCTCCTACATCAAGGTACGAGAACTCCTCTCCTACATCAAGGCACGAGAACTCCTCTCCTACATCAAGGCACGAGAACTCCTCTCCTACATCAAGGCACGAGAACTCCTCTCCTACATCAAGGCACGAGAACTCCTCTCCTACATCAAGGTACGAGAACTCTCTCCTACATCAAGGCACGAGAACTCTCTCCTACATCAAGGCACGAGAACTCCTCTCCTACATCAAGACACGAGAACTCCTCTCCTACATCAAGGCACGAGAACTCCTCTCCTACATCAAGCACGAGAACTCCTCTCCTACATCAAGGCACGAGAACTCCTCTCCTACATCAAGGCACGAGAACTCCTCTCCTACATCAAGGTAGGAGAACTCCTCTCCTACATCAAGGTAGGAGAACTCCTCTCCTACATCAAGGTACGAGAACTCCTCTCCTACATCAAGACACGAGAACTCCTCTCCTACATCAAGGCACGAGAACTCCTCTCCTACATCAAGACACGAGAACTCCTCTCCTACATCAAGGTACGAGAACTCCTCTCCTACATCAAGACACGAGAACTCCTCTCCTACATCAAGACACGAGAACTCCTCTCCTACATCAAGCACGAGAACTCCTCTCCTACATCAAGACACGAGAACTCCTCTCCTACATCAAGACACGAGAACTCCTCTCCTACATCAAGACACGAGAACTCCTCTCCTACATCAAGACACGAGAACTCCTCTCCTACATCAAGGCACGAGAACTCCTCTCCTACATCAAGACACGAGAACTCCTCTCCTACATCAAGACACGAGAACTCCTCTCCTACATCAAGACACGAGAACTCCTCTCCTACATCAAGACACGAGAACTCTCTCCTACATCAAGACACGAGAACTCCTCTCCTACATCAAGACAGAACTCCTCTCCTACATCAAGACACGAGAACTCCTCTCCTACATCAAGACACGAGAACTCCTCTCCTACATCAAGACAGAGAACTCCTCTCCTACATCAAGACACGAGAACTCCTCTCCTACATCAAGACACAGAACTCCTCTCCTACTCCATCAAGACACGAGAACTCCTCTCCTACATCAAGACACGAGAACTCCTCTCCTACATCAAGACACGAAACTCCTCTCCTACATCAAGACACGAGAACTCATCTCCTACATCAAGACACGAAAACTCCTCTCCTACATCAAGACACGAGAACTCCTCTCCTACATCAAGACACGAAAACTCCTCTCCTACATCAAGACACGAGAACTCCTCTCCTACATCAAGGCAAGAGAACTCCTCTCCTACATCAAGGCACGAGAACTCCTCTCCTACATCAAGGCACGGGCGCCTTGCCACAGGGATCTGTGTTGGACGGGCGCCTTGCTGCTAATAAATAGCAACATAATTTTGCCAGCGACACTCAGGAAAAAAAATATGGAGCTTCATGTGATTTGGAAAAGTTAGTATTGTGGTCGGAAAAGTAGATGACATTTAATGAAATATAATAACTGCAGGAACTATGCTCTAAAAATATAACTATTTACTAAACAATTGTGCACAAATGTTCCCAATATTACAAACAGAGAGTCACGTCAAAAAAATCCCGCGTTACGTTGGTTGGGCCACTTTTGGAATATGCAGGTCACTTCTGGTGAGCATATTACACTGAAAGACTTAGAGAATAATAGCAAAGTTAAGGTTACATTGGGATCTTTAATCTGAAGATAGATTAGATTCACTGAACTTGAACTCTACACCTGCAAAAACAGGTAGAATAAGGAATGTGACTTAAGTTTATATACGAAAGATAGGAATGATTAAAGGGGATATGATCAAGCGGCTGAAAACACGTAACTAGGACACAACTCGCAGCAATGGATTCAGATAAAATCAGATTTTGAAAGAATATACTAAAGTTAGATAATAAAGTTGCAGATGACTGAAATAAACTGCTAAGTATAATTGAAGCAAATCCTTGTGGTGGCATTAAAAATAATTAGATGTACGGGTGTAAATGGCTAGATGTGTGAGTAAGACTGTCCTGGGGTGGACCTGCAGTGGCACTGCAGTGTTTCACTGTTCTTCTAGTTGTTACAGACGCACTAAACACAATAGTGGTAACAGTGTAGAGTATTGACGCGGGCAGGGGCATGCAAGGTGGGCGGCAGGAAGAGTGTCGCCACCCAGTGGGGTGGCGGGCGGCGGGATGGCAGGATGCCAAGGGTGCCACAGACAGACACACTGCCCTACTCACAGCCCGGCGCCTCTGAGTCTGCCTGCAGCTGCAGTTCCCCCCCTCCATCCCCTACTGCAGCCTCCTCCACTACCGCACTTCCATTCACTGTGACCATAACTATTGCAGTGTACATTTGTGAGCAATTCACAGTGATAAGACTTAGAGAAGTAATGCAGTTAACGGTTATGGGATCATGTAATGAAGAATGATTAGATGCATGATTATTGAGCAGCTGCCTGGTAGAGAAGTGATGTGTAGTTTAATAGGAAGATGATGCATTAAGGGCATGTCATGTGAAACATTCGTATGGCCACATGGTTAGAATGATGAGTTCGTCATATATTGAATGATAATGAGTAAATTACACTTGTGGTATGGCATTAAATTTAGATTAGTATAATGGCTAGATGTGGTGGCAGTGATGGTGAGAGGATGCGGGTGGTGGGCATGTCATGGTATGATGCAGTGTGGTGTGGCATGTATAATGAGATGAGCAGTGTGGTGGCATGGATGGTGAGAGTGATGCAGTGTGGTGGGCATGGGATGCTGGGTGGCATGGTGAGAGTGATGCAGTGTGGTGGGCATGTCATTAGGGTGAGCATGTGCATGCAGTGTGCTCATCTTGAGTCTGGCATGTCATGTAGTGATGCAATTGTCTTCATGTGAAGGATGTCTGCAGTGTTTAGGTTGTCATGTAATGATGCAGTGGGGCATGTCATGCAGTTGAGAGAGTGAGTGTCAGTTGGTGGGCATGTCATGGTGAGATATAGTGTGGGACATGTCATGGGGTGATGCAGTGTGGATGTCATTGTAGATGATGATGTGGTGGGCATGTCATGGTGAAGTGATGCAGTGTGGTGGGCATGTCATGGTGAGAATGATGCAGTGTGGTGCATGGATGTGATGGTGAGAAGTGATGCAGTGTGGTGGGCATGTCATGGTGAGAAGTGATGCAGTGTGTGGGCATGTGATAGGTGAGCAATGTGAATGCAGTGTGGTGGCATGTGATGGTGAGGAGTGATGCAGTGTGGTGGGCATGTATGGTGAGAGTGATGCAGTGTGGTGGGCATGTCATGGTGAGAAGTGATGTGACAGTGTGGTGGGCATGTCATGGTGAGAAGATGCATGTGGTGGCATGTAGTGAGAAGTGATGCAGTGTGTGGGCATGTCATGGTGAGATGATGCAGTGGTGCATGATGGCTGAGAGTGATGGTGGTGGGCATGTCATGGTGAGATGATGCAGTGTGGATGGTGAGAGTGATCAGTGGTGGCATGTCATGGTGAGTGATGCAGTGTGGTGGGATGTCATGTGAGGTGAGCAGTGTGGTGGGCATGTATGTGAGTGATGCAGGGGGTGGTGGGGGCATGTCATGGTGAGAAGTGATGCAGTGTGGTGGGCATGTCATGGTGAGATGTGATGCAGTGTGGTGGGCATGTCATGGTGAGAAGTGATGCAGTGTGGTGGGCATGTCATGGTGAGAAGTGATGCAGTGTGGTGGGCATGTCATGGTGAGTGTGATGCAGTGTGGTGGGCATGTCATGGTGAGGTGTGATGCAGTGTGGTGGGCATGTCATGGTGACGAGTGATGCAGTGTGGTGGGCATGTCATGGTGAGGTGTGATGCAGTGTGGTGGGCATGTCATGGTGAGGTGTGATGCAGTGTGGTGGGCATGTCATGGTGAGATGATGCAGTGTGGTGGGCATGTCATGGTGAGATGTGATGCAGTGTGGTGGGCATGTCATGGTGAGATGTGATGCAGTGTGGTGGGCATGTCATGGTGAGGTGTGATGCAGTGTGGTGGGCATGTCATGGTGAGGTGTGATGCAGTGTGGTGGCTGTCATGGTGGATGAGTGGTGGTGTTGGTGAGTTGTGGTTTGGATGCTGGTAGTGTGATGCGTGTGGTGGCATGTCGTGAGGTGATGCTCATGTGTGGTGGGTACTGTATGGTGGTATGCTGTTGGTACTGGGTTGTTGGTACTGTTGTGGTAGTTGCTGTCTGTGTGGTACTGCGTTGGTGTGTTGGTACTGTTGCAGGTACTGTAGCTGCTGCTGCTAGTACTGATGTTGTTGTTTTTGCTGTTGCTGCTGTTGTTGCTACTGCTGATGCTACTATTGTTGGTTTTGCTACTAATGTTGTTGATCATATTGCTGTTGTTGTTGCTGCTGTTATTGTTGCTGTTGGGTTTGTTCTTGCTGCTACTGCTGTTGCTGTTGTTGTTGTCACTGTTGTTGCTGTTGTTGCTGCTGTTACTGTTGTTGCTGCTGCTACTGCTCCTCTTATTGTTGCTGCTGCTGTTGTTGTTGCTGCTGCTTCTGTTGGTGTTGTTGATGCTGCTATTGTTGCTGCTACTGCTGCTGTTGATGTTGTTAATGCTGGTGTTACTACTTGTGCTGCTCACGCTGCTGTTGTTGAAGCTGCCAACACTCTACCACTCTCCACCACTGCCACTCCCCACTGCTGCCATCACTACCACTCTCCACCACTGCCACTCCCCACTGCTGCCATCACTACCACTCTCCACCACTGCCACTCCCCACTGCTGCCATCACTACCACTCTCCACCACTGCCACTCCCACTGCTGCCATCTACCACTCACCTCTCCACCACTGTCCACTCCCCACTGCTGCCATCACTACCACTCTCCACCACTGCCACTCCCCACTGCTGCCATCACTACCACTCTCCACCACTGCCACTCCCCACTGCTGCCATCACTACCACTCTCCACCACTGCCACTCCCCACTGCTGCCATCACTACCACTCTCCACCACTGCCACCCCCACTGCTGCCATCACTACCACTCTCCACCACTGCCACTCCCCACTGCTGCCATCACTACCACTCTCCACCACTGCCACTCCCCACTGTTGCCATCACTACCACTCTCCACCACTGCCACTCCCCACTGCTGCCATCACTACCACTCTCCACCACTGCCACTCCCCACTGCTGCCATCACTACCACTCTCCACCACTGCCACTCCCCACTGCTGCCACCACTACCACTCTCCACCACTGCCACTCCCCACTGCTGCCATCACTACCACTCTCCACCACTGCCACTCCCCACTGCTGCCATCACTACCACTCTCCACCACTGCCACTCCCCACTGCTGCCATCACTACCACTCTCCACCACTGCCACTCCCCACTGCTGCCATCACTACCACTCTCCACCACTGCCACTCCCACTGCTGCCATCACTACCACTCTCCACCACTACCACTCCCCACTGCTGCCATCACTACCACTCTCCACCACTGCCACTCCCCACTGCTGCCATCACTACCACTCTCCACCACTGCCACTCCCCACTGCTGCCATCACTACCACTCTCCACCACTGCCACTCCCCACTGCTGCCATCACTACCACTCTCCACCACTGTCCCTCCCACTGCTGCCATCACTACCACTCTCCACCACTGCCACTCCCCACTGCTGCCATCACTACCACTCCTCACTATCCCTCCCCCGGTCATTCCCATCAGTCTCTCCAATAATACAACCTTTTCCAGATTGTTGAAAATTTATAATTTTACGCTATGTAATATAAAGTCAGGTCTTCAGGAGCCTCATAGAATCGACAAATCCAGCGTCCATATAACTATAGTTCAATTTACAAAGTTGACATAGACCGTTTAAATAAGAGCATCTTGCAAGGAAACAGAAGGAGATTGAGTTATCATTCAACTCCTTTCCACCCAGTGGATGGTTTGCATATCGTCTTGGACATACGACCACCCACTTAATACAACTTTTGGTTATTTGAGCGAGGCCTTTGCCTGGCTCGAGAGTTCGCCACGTTTAATATCACATCGTGTGTTGACAGGTTTCCCAGACAACTGAAGGAAGGTGAAGCATCACCAAGCAACGTCCTGGCATTGGTTTATTGAGTTTCATTCTTATCGACCCAGAGGGTTAACTAAGGCTGCGTGTAACCTGTTCATCACCCGCCAAGAATGCATGAATAACTAAAATAAGGATTAAAGTGTTACTCTAAGCGTATATACACTGAGATATATACCTCGCCACATGTACATGCACTCTTCCTCTCACAGCACACACACACACAGCCAGATACTACAAACCTCACTCAAGGAAAAGGATCTTGGGGTGAGTATAATACCAAGCACATCTCCTGGGGTGCACATCAACCAAATTACTGCTGCAGCATATGGGCGCCTAGCAAACCTAAGATTAGCTTTCCGACATCTCAGCAAGGAATTGTTCAGGACCCTGTACACCGTGTACGTCAGGTCAATATTGGAGTATGCAGCACCAATTTCGAACCCACACCTGGTCAAGCACGTCAGGAAACTAGAGAAAGTGCAAAGGTTTGCAACGAGGCTAGTCCTGGAGCTAAGAGGTATGTCCTGGAGGACAAGAGACATAGGGAGGGGGATATGATAACGACATATAAAATACTGAGAGGAATCGACAAGGTGAACAGAGACAGGATGTTCCAGAGATGGGACACAGCAACAATGGGTCACAATTCGAAGTTGAAGACTCAGATGAATCCCAGGGATGTTAGGAAGTATTTCTTCAGTCAATAGAGTTGTCAGGAAGTGGAATAGTCTGGAAAGTGATGTAGTGGAGCCAGGATCCATACATAGCTTTAAGAAGAGGTATTATAAAAGCTCATGGAGCAGGGAGAGTGACCTAGTAGCGACAGTGAAGAAGCGGGGCCAGGAGCTGTGAATCGACCCCTGCAACCACAACTAGGTGAGCACACACCCACACATTAAGGGATATACTCATCAGAATATTGTTGTTTAATGTTGGCCAGGGCCGAGGTCCCAGCACGGGTCCGACCCGTCTCTCCCTACCCACGGAGAATCAGTTCTGCAATGTTGCATCATGTGCTGTTCAATATTGCATCATGTGCTGTTCAATCACTGTTCTGGACGTCATCAGAACGATCATGTACACGGCAGACATTCCATTAAAAGAAATTAGCTTGTTTTATATGTAAATGTAATTTAAGTAATAATGTTAATAGTTATTGCTTGCAATAATATTTAATAAGTATAGATGAGCTATACGGTCTCCATGGATTCATTATACTGAACACACAGGTTTCAAAATAATATGTATCTTCGATAACTACGAAACAGAAAATATCACTTCCAGAAGAGTTTACCATCAAGAAGAAAACAAGTTGATTTGTGAAAATATTTCTCAGGAGAAAGGTCAGATCGTTGGCCGCTTCTATAAAAATAACATAATATTAAAATATAGCAATATTATATAATATTATAGTGAGATACTATAGTATTACAATAATATAATATAAAGTCTCGCAAAGTTTAATATATAATTATGCTAGTATAAATATTGTCTTCAATATTTATACAGCTATAGGCAGAAGACACCATGCCCAACCCTTCTAGGGCAGGGTAGGTGCCCTGGCCAGAGCTTGCTACCATCTGCAGCTCACAAGACTAC
The DNA here is from genome assembly GCA_009830355.1 of Cherax destructor. NCBI lineage: Eukaryota > Metazoa > Arthropoda > Malacostraca > Decapoda > Parastacidae > Cherax > Cherax destructor. The sequence goes on along the minus strand of WNWK01003122.1, from coordinate 121,122 downwards.
CCTTCCCATTAGCTCCTCTGGGGAGGGGAAGACGTCAGACCAGAGAGGCCTAGCGAGCCCCGTGAGGGCGTGGAATGTGGCTAGGCCTGGGGACAATTGGTCCCAATGATGAGGGGTACTTATACCTCCTCCCATGGGAGTCATAGGTCTCAAACACTCCCAAGACAGGGTGTAGATGAATGGTTCAGAGAACCGACAAGTTATAAATTAGACACATATGCAACATTTGGGTATCTTTATTGAGGAAACGTTTCGCCACACAGTGGCTTCATCAGTCCAATACAAAGTAGAAAGGTGTAAGGAGAGTAGGAGTTTTGAGGTAATCAGTCAGTCCCTCGGCCTGGACACATCGACTCCAGGCCGAGGGACTGATTACCTCAAAACTCCTACTCTCCTTACACCTTTCTACTTTGTATTGGACTGATGAAGCCACTGTGTGGCGAAACGTTTTCTTAATAAAGATACCCAAATGTTGCATATGTGTCTAATTTATAACTCCCAAGACAGGGAGCCAAGGCCGGGTCACCATCTGGAAAAGACCCGGACCGGGAGAGTTCCGGCGAATCTACAACAACAACAACAATACAGCTATAATTATTCACTCAACTAAGCGAAAGTTAATTAGTAATTATACGCAACACAATTTTAACTTAAAACCCTAATTTGTAAAGGAGTGGACCGGTAAGCCAGCGGAAGGCCTCGGTCAGATGACCAAAAGCTCCAACTGTGGGTCCTCATATGACTAAGACCTGTGTCAAGAAACACTTGTCCTGTTTCCTGGCAAAAACTACCATAGCAAACTAACTAGTAATTATCACAGGATATTTATTCACTAAGGGTGCATGTCTCTGAGAGACATGCACTCTCTTCTGGTGGTCTGCACCCTCTTCTGGTGGTCTGCACCCTCTTCTGGTGGTCTGCACCCTCTTCTGGTGGTCTGCACCCTCTTCTGGTGGTCTGCACCCTCTTCTGGTGGTCTGCACCCTCTTCTGGTGGTCTGCACCCTCGTCTGGTGGTCTGCACCCTCGTCTGGTGGTCTGCACCCTCGTCTGGTGGTCTGCACCCTCGTCTGGTGGTCTGCACTCTCGTCTGGTGGTCTGCACCCTCGTCTGGTGGTCTGCACCCTCGTCTGGTGGTCTGCACCTCGTCTGGTGTCTGCACCCTCGTCTGGTGGTCTGCACCTCGTCTGGTGGTCTGCACCCTCGTCTGGTGGTCTGCACCTCGTCTGGTGTCTGCACCCTCGTCTGGTGGTCTGCACCCTCGTCTGGTGGTCTGCACTCTCGTCTGGTGGTCTGCACCCTCGTCTGGTGGTCTGCACCCTCGTCTGGTGGTCTGCACCCTCGTCTGGTGGTCTGCACCTCGTCTGGTGGTCTGCACCCTCGTCTGGTGGTCTGCACCCTCGTCTGGTGGTCTGCACCCTCGTCTGGGTGGTCTGCACCCTCGTCTGGTGGTCTGCACCCCGTCTGGTGGTCTGCACCTCGTCTGGTGGTCTGCACCCTCGTCTGGTGGTCTGCACCTCGTCTGGTGGTCTGCACCTCGTCTGGTGGTCTGCACCTCGTCTGGGGTCTGCACCCTCGTCTGGTGGTCTGCACCCTCGTCTGGTGGTCTGCACTCGTCTGGTGGTCTGCACCCTCGTCTGGTGGTCTGCACCCTCGTCTGGTGGTCTGCACCGTCGTCTGGTGGTCTGTAATTCGCTGAAGAAGGAAATCAGTCATGGGGACTGGAAAAGGTGAATGGTGTGATATCTCCCTGGAAAGTGAAAGCCCAACATTGGCCATCCTACCAGAAACTTAAGTGCCACTATCGCCGCATATCCACATATCCAAACAAAAACAGTGGTGGTGTCTGAGATAAGAATGGTTCTGTTGTCTCACATTGACCTATCTGTGCGCTATTAAGTGGTGATATCCATAATAATCCAGGACCTCAAACTATGGTAAAGGTGCAAAACAGACAGATAAGTGATGGCGATAATGACGGTCTAGGAGCTAGGAATGATAACCTTAACTCTATATGTAATGTACAGATAGGTCAATGTGAGACAACAGAACCATTCTTATCTCAGACACCACCAGACATATGTATACACTGTACTATGGTACGAAAGAAGAACAGTAAACTTACCGTATGTAAAATGTGTAAGGGGTGGGTGGATAATGGATGTGTGTTCGATTATGGTAATGGTGCCAGATTTCATTCTGTTTGTAACAAATTAACTTCGGTACAGTTACCCTTTAGCAATGATGACATTGATTTACCTATTTTTAATGCTAATGGTCCCTTACCATATATTGATGATTATGATTGTTTTATAACAACAGGCCCTCACTGTATTCATGTCAACGCAAGATCACTTTTTCCAGAGATTAGGATTCTAGCTAACAGAACTAGGACGGCAGTTATATCCATCTCGGAATCCTGGTTGGATGATACGGTGACTGACGACGAGGTCAAAATAGAAGGTTACAATATAAAACGTTTAGATAGGAATAGAAAAGGTGGTGGGGTATGTGCCTACATAAGGAACGACTTTGCCTAATCCAAGACCTGATTTAAATGACAATAAACTGGAGATTCTATGGTTTGAAGTGTTGCTTCCCAAGACCAAACCCATCTTAGTAGGAACTAGTTATCGCCCTCCCACCCATGACCAGTTCTTAGAGGACTTTTCGAGAGTCTTGTCAGGACTTGGTAACAATTGCGAGACAGTAATACCGGGAGACTTCAATATCTGTTTTCAACAGCAAAATAACGGGCTATGTAAAAGGTATAAGCAAATTCTGGATTTAAATAGTTACACTCAACTAATTAATACACCAACCCGGATCACACAGTTCTCAGCCACCCTAATTGACCACATACTTTGTAACCGCCATGAGAACATTAGTCAGTCAGGGGTCATTACCACAGGTCTTAGTGATCATTTCATCATTTACTGTACCAGGAAAATCACTAGGGAACGGATAGGCCTACACAGGACAATACAAATTAGATCAACTAGAAACTACAGTAAAGAAACACTGGCAAATATGCTACACAATTGTGACTGGTCAGTGATAACAAGTTGCACGGACGTAAATAATGTCTGGGAAAAATTCAAAACAATGTTCACTGACATCCTTGATAATATTGCACCAGTTAAAGAGGTTAGGATTAAACAAAGAACTGAACCTTGGATGACTACTGAGATATTAGATAATATGAAATTTAGAGACTAGTTGATAAAATGATTTAAGGCAGACAGACAGGAAATTGCAGCACTAAGTGAATTCCAAAGGGTGAGGAACAGAGTGTAGAGGCTTATAAAAGGCGCAAAGGCAAGGCATTATTGCTCAAAAATCGAAGAGTACAAGAATAACCCTAGAAAGCTCTAGCAACAACTAAAACAGTCGGGGTATAGCCATAAACCCGTAGATAGATCTAACATAGTACTAAATGTCGATAACGAGGTATGCCACGAAACAACTAAAGTGACAAATTGTTTTAATTCATACTACACAACTGTCGCATCAACACTAGTAAGTAAGCTACCAGCTGCATCAAATACCTTTAACACAGACTCTGATAAATTTAAAACATACTATACCAATAAAGGGGTAACTCCAAACAGTTGTCAACTAGTAAGTGTATCTCATGACTTCGTGCAAAAAGAACTAAGCAGGTTAAACCCAACTAAGAGCACCGGCCCAGATAACATCCTGTCTAAGTTCCTAAAAGATGGTGCCTCTGAACTGGCAATCCCCATTGCTCACATAATAAATTTGTCCATCACCACTAATACAGTGCCAGAGGGGTTCAAGGAGGCCAGAGTTACTCCTATCTTCAAGAAAAATAGTAGGTTTGATGTCAGCAACTATAGGCCTGTTAGTATACTCAGTGTAATATCCAAAATTCTAGAGAGGGCGGTGTACTGTCAAGTAGTTAAGTATCTTAATGACAACAACATTCTCCATAGTTACCAATCAGGCTTTAGGAGCTCTTACTCAACCGACACCTCCCTAATTAATCTGATGGATTACATGAGAACTGAAATGTCTATAGGGAACCTCATAGGAATGGTAACTTTAGACTTGCAAAAGGCCTTCGATACTGTCAACCACAATATATTATGTAAGAACATAAGAAAGAAGGAACACTGCAGCAGGCCTACTGGCCCATGCGAGGCACGTCCAAGTCTCCCACTGGCTTAAGCCAATGCCCCGACTATCGGCATAGGTTCCATAGACTGGTTTAAGTCCTATCTTAGCAATAGGAAACAAACTGTCAAAATCAACGAAACAGAATCAGAACCCCTGCCGATAACATGTGGAGTTCCCCAAGGTAGTATTCTGGGTCCCTTATTATTTCTATGTTATGTAAATGACATGCCCATCAGTGTCAAGTGCAAACTTCTACTGTATGCGGATGACAGTGCTCTGTTAGTGTCAGGTAAAGACCCACAAGATATAGCTAATGTATTAACACTGGAACTGGAGTCCTGCAGCAAATGGTTAGTAGACAACAAACTATCGTTACACCTCGGGAAAACAGAAGCCATACTCTTTGGCAAGAAATATAAACTGAGAAGGGTAAATAATTTTAATGTCCAGTGTAATGGGGAATCCACCAGTTCAATTTCCTCAGTAAAATATCTGGGAATTCCCTTTGACCCATGCATGTCAGGAGAATTGATAGGGAACAGTGTAGTAAAGAAAGCGAATGCCAGACTAAAGTTCCTCTACAGACAAGCACAGTGTGTACCTACTGAGGCTCGCAGGACCCTATGTCTAGCCCTTATACAATGTCATATGGACTACGCTTGCTCTTCATGGTACTCTGCCTTGACAAAAAAACTGAAAGATAAACTGCAAATCACCCAGAACAAAATGGTAAGATTCATCCTGGACCTGGGTCCAAGGATGAATTACAACAATTGGATATGCTGAATATTGAAGACAGAGTAAAACAACTGAAGTTAAATCAAGTTTATAAAATTAATCACAAACAGTGTCAAGAATATCTTGCTGCTAATTTTGTCAAGGCTGGGAACCAAAGCAGTCATAGTACTAGGGGGAGAGAGCACAACTTTGTAGTACCCACAGTCAGTGGCCAGGCTTCAAACACCTTTTATTGTACAGCAATAAAGGAATGAAATAGATTGTCTGCACATGTCAACGCCAGTCATAGCATGAGCCATTTCAAGAAGAGAGCCAAAAGGCACCTAATGAATGTAACGACAGAAAGGGAGGAGAATTATTTTTATTTTTTTAGCTAACACACATGTATATGTAAATAACTCTTTTTACCTTATTCCTAGTATATACCCTTTATAGTATAATAATACGATATATCCTACAATGTATAATAATAAGGTATTAAAAGGACCCCAATGGAAATAAGTCACTTTGTCTGAGTTTTTGGGTTATCCTAGGTTCTCTACACATATGCTGCTATGTATGATAATCTATGTAACTGTATTTGTGTATACCTGAATAAACTTAGTTACTTAGCCTTGATGATCCTGGTGTAGTCGATAGGCTCCATTAAGCAACCAACCTCTTTACTTCTCAATTTAACATTTGAGATATCGCAAGTAGTATTTTGATCTGCCTGGCTTTCACTTAAGGAAAATTTATATAATTATATTTAACATTATAGATAAGTGTAATTATTATACGTATACTATTTTTTATCCCTAAACTAGAGGCTATATACACCGAGTTTAAGTCTCAGTGTATATACACAGAGAGACTAATTTTCTCCCTATTTTAGGGATAAATGTTCTTGCCTGGTGGTAAGAACATCAACTAGAAAGTAAACACCGAGGTGTGTGTGTGTGTGTTAGTTACCAGCTGACACAGGTACTAGTCGATAGACAATTGCCCTGTTATGAGAAGTTTGTACGCACCTATTTGTGGTTGCAGGGGTCGATACATAGCTCCTGGCCCCTCCTCTTCACTGACCGCTACCAGGTCCTCACCCTGCTCCATGAGCATTATCATACTTCGTCTTAAAACTATGTATGGTTCTTGCCTCCGCTACATCCCTTGCCAGACTATTCCACATCCTGACAACTCTATGACTAAAGAAATACTTCCTAACATCTCTTTGACTCATCTGAGTCTACAACTTCCAATTGTGAC